>APFE030085413.1:43834-102314 GCA_000404065.3 Pinus taeda
AATTGTATTTCTATATAAAATATCGAAAAATAAATTTCAGTCATGTAGTATTGATCTATTTTTATTAATCTTTGTCTTCGTTTGTTAGGAAAATCTGGAACACCTTATACATCCATTTATAACACATGTTCAACTTCAAGTCCATGCACATATTCGAAAGTTATATTAGTTTAGTGCATGAGCCTAAAACACTCGTATAACACCACACATGTAATGCCCACGAGCTGCGAGGCGTTTTGGCGAGGACTGCACAATGGAGGAGTGGATGAGCTAGAGGAAACGACACGGTTGGAGATGAGAAACACGCGAAGGCACATTGAAAAATGGCTAACTGTGGAATAGAGCAGAGGTTTATAAGGTTAGGTAGTCCCAGGTGGGGATGCCCAACGTATGGGCCAACATGCGAAATTGCTGAATGGTGGGCTGAATGGAAGGTTGACTGGGCAAGCTGAAGTGAGGCAACCATGGCAATGAAAGGTATAAGTGAATGACATGGAGGATTCATTCAATCAAGCAATCAAACGCATAGTCATAAGGTGAAAGGCGAAGTGTGTGGGTTTGAAGACAACGGGCGAAGGTACAGGCGGATGAGTGCAAGGCTGAAGCGCTAAGCTGAAACGAAGTAATTCGAAGGTGTTGTGCAGAAAAGTTGTTTGAAGGCGTCGTGTAGAAAAATCGTTTGAAGGCGTCATGAAGAAAAGTTGTTCGAAGGTGTCATGTAGAAAAGTCGTTGGAAGGCATCATGCAGAAAAGTCATTCAGGGGTGTTCATGTAGGATCGTTTGAGGGTGTTAGAGCAGGGTCATTTGTGGGCGCGGCAGGTCGTCCATTCGAATGGTCGTTCGGGAAGTCATTTGAAGGTGCGGTAGGGTGTCCACCCGAACGACCCGAGTTAGTAAACAACAGCCCAAGTGAAGTCTTGAATGGGTGCACGGTGAACGACTCGCTGGTGGAGACTTCGCAAGTTGGGCGTTCGGTGGAGAGTGCCCGTCGGTGGACGAGTTGGACGAGTTGAATGAAACATGTTCGGGTGAATGTGCAGAGACAAACAAAGAGTTGGGCAAGAGTCGTTCGGGTGACTGTGTGGGCGTGCCGACGAGCTGGCTGAAACGTGTCGTGCGGTGATTGTAAAAATATTCTATGTAAATTTGAAGTTTCCTCAAGATTGAACTTTTACATTGATATATTATTATTACGAGGAGACTCATTACGTGGGAGTTGCCCCTCCCAGTTATATTGTTGTGTATTTCATGTTAATGTAGATTAATGGTAATGAAGTTAATGTGATAAATGGTATAATGAAAGATATGCTTAGCTCTTGAAAAATAAACTAAGTATAGAAAGTAGGTGTAGTCCATGATCGCAAGTATTGGTGAAAAGAAAGTGGTCGGTGGTGTCGGACTTCGTATAGTGCGGTTGGAAGAGTACTGCTAATGTAGGGGCATGACAGTTGGGATCAGAGCTGATGAATTGTGACAGAGAAAGCTAGAAACTTGACATTTGTGACAGGTGATTCAGGTTTAGCAGGGGTAAAGCATAGTGCTTTGGTTAAGCTGAATGACAAGACATGACAGGTTTGGAAGAATGTGAACGGAAGCTTTTGCTAACCCTGTACAGGTTGAAGCAGATGAAACAAGAGAACCCACGGATTCGGGATAAAATTGAAGTCTTGGAAAGGAATGTTAAAGACGAACTTCTTTGACTTGGTTGGGAAATGGAGCAGGATGTAGCCATATATTGTGATGGATGTTTGAGGATGTTGCAGGCATGACAACGATGGAGGATAAGCTTGAGATTGTTCAAGTTGGGCCAGGATCGTGCAGTTTGCAGACATTGGTGGATGAGGAAACTCACATGGAGGGGCCTCATGATGAAATAAGTATTACTGATACTTGTGTTTTAGTGAGACTTTTGGAAGATGAACCCTATGCAGGGAAGGGAAAAATCAGTTTGCCGATTCAAGGGAGGATCTTACGATGGATGTCTACGATGAGACCTTGTATGGAGAGGTAAGGGTCATTGACTGTTGTAGGGCTTGTTGGGGTTGTTTGTGACCTTACGACAGAAGGTACGAGGGCCCGTAACAAGGGAGGAACATGATGATAATTTTGGAAGAATGGGTCATGCTTTAGCCACATGTAGAAATTGGCTAAGTGCCCGGCATGACTCATGGACAGATTGGAGGAGGGCACACACTTGAGTATGATGATACTTGGGTGGACTTCTCATGGCTGAGACCAAGAGGAAGTCTTGGTGGAACCTTTAGTGGGGTAGCTATGATGGAAGAGACTCATATTATGTGACGATGATATGATTGGGTGACCGACTTCACTAGACTGGGATTGCAAACTTGGATGAGGATGACGATTGTTGTGATGGGTCTACCTAGTTGGACAACATGGACAACTTAGTCATGGACATCGAGTTGGAGACATGGAGCATGACAGTCTTAGGTAGAGACATTATGCAGGATCGCTTGTAGAGGTGTCACATATGGGTATCTAATGAGGAGTGCCAAGACAGGGATGTTTTGCAAGAGGAAGTGCTGGTGTGACATGGAGATGTTTTATTTATGAGCCGATGGAGAGGTTATGCACTCTTGTACAACAAGGCCATGGACTTGGTTGGACTTGTGAGAATGATGCAGGAGCATCAAGAACATCTTCATGTAAATATGGAATAAAAAGGGGTTGTGATAATTTTTAGTATTTTGTTATTCTTAATAAAATAGGAAGTGAAGATAATGTAAATATTCTTTTACTAAATAAAAGAATATGAGAGAATAGTTAGGAGAAAGAACTGGGATAGAATTTCTATGTTTTTTCAGTGAAAATTAGGATAAAAAACAGGGAATAAAGCTTCAGGCTTTAAATCATTGTGTAAAAAGGGAAAAAGCCTGCTTTTTCTAGGAGATAAGGTCTGATCTATTCCTTATGTATGTATGCATTATTATGATAAATAAAGGGCAGCTGAGCTCTCAGGGGGAGGGAGAGGCGGTGTAGTATTTCCATTATGAAACTCTCTCGCCTTGATGGAAAAAGAAACTTAATGTTACCTTGTTAATTTGTATTTTGAAGAAATTAAGAATCTCTGCAGCTCTTAATATGGTGTGATTAATTTGCATGTAAAATATAATTAACAAGAGTTATAGGCGTGATAGTGTTTTATATATTGTGGGTTGAATACAAGGCTACATGAGGGTTATTTCTTTGTTCTATTTTGGATGTAAGTTCAATTGCAACCGGAAGTTTTATTTTATGAGATGAAAAAAACCGTGGCTTCGTTGTGTTCATAATTGAGTTGCACAGGGAGCGAGAGAGGGCTCTCAACCTTATATGGTTTGGTTTGAACTTACAAATGGATTCCAACACTGAACAGGGGTATTTCTTGTAGTGTTTTACTCTAACAGCATGCAACTTAGTGTTCTATCAAATAATTATATTCTAAACACCCTTCGTTGTTGCACATTTTATAAAAACCATGTATGTAACAGCTCTGTGGCTTGCAAAAGAGAGGTTTGCATTGTAGCTGCATTAAGACAGGGGCTGCAATCTGACTCCAGCTCTGTTTAGGAAGAGTAATTGCGATATTGATTAAAAGAAAGCAGTGAACGTGCAACCTTATCATACAGGTGCTGGGTTACATAGCCGCGATCTTTGAAGCCTCGGCCCAAATTTGAAAAACAAATGAGCTGTGCTGTTTGGGAAGCTTATATCCCAATTTTTTTGGAGCTGTTGATTTGAATTCACTCGAGGTTTATTGAAAGCCTGGACGAGTCTTCTTTATATTGAATCTTTTCCGCGTGATATTAAAATGCTTTCTTTGGCCATATCTGAGATTCGAAAGGATAAATTAGATGTTAAAAATTGAAGGGCGCATTTGTTTTATAATTTTTAAAAAGCCTATTAAATGGAGATAAGGAATAGTAATTATTGAGTGAAAGATTGTGAATCAAATGGACTTCGTAGAACATACAGATGGGTAGAATTTGTCGGACATTGAGTTTTTGATTTGGTTGACAGTCGAAATGCATTCTCATATGCTCAGTGTTTGAAGATCCTGGTTTATGCAGGTTTACCTTGCATCAGGTGGTATCAGAGCGGGAATGTTTGTTGAAGATGTTTTTTTTTTTTAGAACTGAAGTGTGGTGAATAATTGAAAGAAAGATCAGATTTTTAAATTTAATATGCAAGCATACACAAGTGGACAGGATTGCAGAAGTGGAAAGAAGACAAGATCGTGCAGGATATTAGAGGTGAGATGATATTTTTTTAGTTGAAATTTATGATTTAAGTTTATGGTTGCAGAGAAGGTGGCAGTGAACCTGTCATTCATCTGAAGGCTGGATAAGGAGGACACGTGTAGTGTCCTGAAGAAGAAGGTGAGTTGAATAGATAGCCTAGAGAGAGCAGAGGAGTGCTCAAGAGGTTCCAAAGGCAGTGAACGAGTACTTACCAAAAGACTGAGTGAGGAGAACTTGGTGAGGTAAGTGGCAGCAAGAGAGATTGTTGTTGCAGAGGCTAGTACAACTCATGGTGAGTGAGAAACTCACGAGGAAGCAGTCTGCCAGAGGAAGAAGGAGTTTTTCTAGAGGAAAAGGAGGCAGAGGAAGAGGTTCAGAGAAATTCCATAGAGATGAGATGACTGCACGAGTTCCAGAAAGAAAGATTTCATAAATAAAGGCACAGTTGTAGGTACTGGAAGAATGGCTGCAAGAGCAGGAAAAGCAGAAAGGAAAATGGATCTTTCCACTGAAGGGAAAGAGAATGATTTGGCGACAATTGCAAAGGAGGTTGAGGCAAATTCTAATTGCCTTGTTGAAAAAGGGACTTAGAGTTCTTGCGCCAGAAATGAAAATTAAAGATTCCACATGCAGATCTGATCAAAGGGAAGTGCTAAAGGAAGAAGTCAGGACTAAAAAGTCTTGTAGTTTTAAAACTGATGAGTTGTGTATGTTTGCAGGTGCAGAGGAGGAGGATATTATTGATGAATTCTTGAGTTATTGGGTAGATCCAGATCAGCTAGATAGTGTGAACTCTTGTGTTTGTATAGCTGACAATTGTGATGTGATTACAGGTGTTGAGAAGGATGTGCCATCTTGTGAAATTGATACAGTACAAGAGGAAATTCTTATGGATGCTGAAGAAGTGAATCAGTCTGTAGCAGGGATAAGTGAAGAAACAGTTGAAAATGTTGAACTTGGTGATTTTGTGCAAACTAAAAGTTTATGTATGAATGTAGGTGATAATATGCTTCAGCGATGCTACAGAGAAATTGCATTATTAGAATACTGGTTGGAGAATCTAGAGTATGACAGGGAGATTGCAAAAGAAAGAGGCCAGTGCAATGAACAAGAGGGAGAAGTTGCAGATGAAATTAGAGGTGACAAACAAAGAAATGTTGTAGAGGGATAGGAAGATTGGGAGGCCGCAACATCCATAGTGACAGCTAAAGCAACATGTGGGGCGACATTTATAATGACAGCTGAGACAACATTGATAACAGCAGAAGAGGCACTGATGCCTTATATATTTTATTCTAACAATTGTTCTGTGAGTACAGGTCTAAATGAAAATGCTGGAGAAAATATGCTAGACAAAGAAATTAAAATGATGATGCGGAGGATGATGAAGGAATCCTGGAAGAGACCAGCAGCAGTGAAACAAAAGAGAAGCAACAAAAGGAAGACAGCAGAAGATTGCAAGAGCACAGCCAGTGGAGTGATGCAGCATAAAGTGTGAAAACCTGGAGAGCGAGCAATAGCACATAATGACTTGTAGCACAAGATATGGGATCCAAGCATACACAGATCCGAACACATGATCAGGAGATCATGATTAATTTTAAGGTTGGCTGTATGATGCAGGAGCATCAAGAACATCTTCATTTGTAAATATGGAATAAAAAGGGGGTGTGATAACTTTTAGTATTTTGTTATTTTTAATAAATAGGAAGTGAAGATAATGTAAATATTCTTTTACTAAATAAAAGAATATGAGAGAATAGTTAGGAAAAAGATCTGGGATAGAATTTCTATGTTTTTTCAGTGAAAATTAGGATAAAAAACAGGGAATAAAGCTTAAAGCTTTCAATCATTGTGTAAAAAGGGAAAAAGCCTGCTTTTTCTACGAGATAAGGTCTGATATATTCCTTATGTATGTATCCATTATTATGATAAATAAAGGGCAGCTAAGCTCTAAGGAGGAGGGAGAGGCGGTGTAGATTTCCATTATGAAACTCTCTCACCTTGATGGAAAAAGAAACTTAATGTTACCTTGTTAATTTGTATTTTGAAGAAATTAAGAAACTCTGCAGCTCTTAATATGGCGTGATTAATTTGCATGTAAAATATAATTAACAAGAGTTATACACGTGATAGTGTTTTATATATTGTGGGTTGAATACAAGGCTGCGTGTGGGTTATTTCTTTGTTCTATTTTGGATGTAAGTTCAATTGCAACCGGAAGTTTTATTTTATGAGCTGAAAAATACCGTGGCTTCGTTGTGTTCATAATTGAGTTGCGCAGGGAGCGAGAGAGGGCTCTTAACCTTATATGGTTTGGTTTGAACTTACAAATGGATTCCAGTGCTGAACAGGGGTATTTCTTGTAGTGTTTTACTCTAAATGCATGCAGCTGAGCATTCTATCAAATAATTATATTCTAAACACCCTTCGTTGTTGCACATTTTATAAAAACCGTGTATGTAACAGTTTTGTGGCTTGTAAAAGAGAAGTTTGCATTGTAGCTACATTAAGACAGGGGCTACAATCTGACTCGAGCTCCGTTTAGGAAGAGTAATTGCAATATTGATTAAAAGAAAGCAGTGAACGTGCAGCCTTATCATACAGGTGCTGGGTTACATAGCCGCGATCTTTGAAGCCTCCGCCCAAATCTGAAAAACAAATGAGCTGTGCTGTTTGGGAAGCTTATATCCCAATTTTTTTGGAGCCGTTGATTTGAATTCACTCGAGGTTTATTGAAAGCCTGGACGAGTCTTCTTTATATTGAATCTTTTCCGCGTGATATTAAAATGCTTTCTTTGGCCATATCTGAGATTCGAAAGGATAGATTAGATGTTAAAAACTGAAGGGCGCATTTGTTTTATAATTTTTAAAAAGCCTATTAAATGGAGATAAGGAATAATAATTATTGAGTGAAAGATTTTGAATCAAATGGAGTTTGTAGAACATACAGATGGGTACAATTTGCCGGACATTGAGTTTTTGATTTGGTTAACAGTCGAAATGCATTCTCATGTGCTCAATGTTTGAAGATCCTGGTTTATGCGGGTTTACCTTGCATCAGAGAAGACTATGAAGCATTCCTACTACATGGAAAGCTGAGGCATCTTGTAGACACCTTTGGGCCGAGACTTGTATGCTTGCTGGGGTGTTGGTTGGAGATGACTCATGGAGCTCATGATGACATGAGGTTGTGACTTTTAGGAACTTCATATTATGGTGGACTTAGAGGATTTGATGCATTGAGGAGTTGAGGTCAAGGACTTTGATGTAGGATGGGGTGCATGCTTTTGAGTACATGTATGAGTGTGCTTGAAAGAGTGACTTGACGTGGAGGATCGATATGAGACACTTTGGAGTGATGGAGTTACAATGATGATGATACCTTGGTGGAAACACTTGGGCATGGGTTGAGCGAAGACTTAACCACTTTTATACATGGGAGATGAGATAGGTGTATACTTGTTTCTATGACAAACTTGAGGGATGGCACATTGTAGATATGATGGAGGTTGCTTCATGAACCTAGATGTGGCACATTGAGAGTTGGGTTTGATGAGAGGATCTCTTCATATTGAGGAGATGAATTTTACACATATGGATGATGATGTTGGATAGATGCGAGTGATTTCATACAACATACTGATACCAAACATCATGGACAGCTTGTTGTAGATGAGATGAGGACTATTTCATGGACCTAGACATGGCTTATATGGAGATGGATTCTTGATCGAGTTGATGTTGTGACAGGAGTTTGAGAAATGACTGATGATGGCATAAGGATGTGCATTCTTATGATTTGAGCATGACAATTGCACTAATCACCCAACTAGTTCGAATCATGGAGGTTATAACAACGTACATAGATGTGTTAGCATTGTGTTGGAGTATCATGGTAGCAATTCACACGGCAATGATACATGATGAGATTGACATGATATGTTGCAGTAAGCATATAGCTTGAGTTGGAGGGATCAACCTTCCACGGTGGAGCAGCATGTGTGGATTGCAACGAAGGTGGTTGATGATCATGGATTGAGGAGACTTTCCGATGTATTACATATCAATGGGTTATAAACCTTGGTATGGGTATCTTGGTAATAGATGGTTGTTGGGATGAAAGATTGTCGAGGACGACAATGATTTCAAGTGGGGGAGAATGTAATGCCCATGAGTTGCGAGGCCTTTCGGTGACGACCACATGATGGAGGAGCGAACGATTTGGAGGAACAATGCGGCTACAGATGAGAAACACGTGAAGGCACATTGAAAAATGGCTAAGTGTGGAAGAGAATGGAGGTTTATAAGGTTAGGTGGTCCTGCGTGGGGGTGCCCAACGTATGGGCTGACGTGCAAAATTGTTGAACGGTGGGCCGAATGGAAGGTCGGTTGGGCAAGCTGACGTGAGGCAACCACAGCAATGAAAGGTATAAGTGGATGGCATGGAGGAGTCATTCAATCAAGTAATCAAATGCACAGTCATAAGGTGAAAGGTGAAGTGCGTAGGTTCGAAGACTGAAATGGGTGAAGGTGTAGGTAAATGAGTGCAGGGCCGAAGCACCGAGCCGAAACGAAGTCATTCGAAGGCGTCGTGCAGAAAAGTTGTTTGAAGGTGTCATGCAAAAAAGTCGTTCGAAGGCATCGCGCAGAAAAGTCATTTGAAAGCGTTGTGCAAAAAAGTCATTCGAAGGCGTTGTGTAGAAAAGTCGTTCAAAGGCGTTGTGCAAAAAAGTAGTTTGAAGGCATCGTGCAGAAAAGTCGTTTGAAGGCTTTGTGCAGAAAATTTGTTCGAGGGTGTTCGTGCAGGAACATTTGAGGGCATTCGAGCAGGGTCGTTCGAGGTCATTCAAGGGTGTGACAGGGTGTCTGTTCGAATGGTTGTTTGGGAAGTCATTCGAGGGAGTGGTAGGGCATTCGCTCGATTGACTCGAGTTGGTGAACGACAACCCAGGTGAAGTCTTGAATGGGTGCATGGTGAACGACTTGCCGGTGAAGACTTGGCGAGTTGGGCATTTGGTGGAAAGCGCCCACTAGTGGACAAGTTGGACGAGTTGAACGAAACGTGTTTAGGTGAATGTGCGAAGGCAAAGGAAGAGTTGAGCGAGAGTCATTCGGAAGACCGTGTGGGCACACCAACATGCTGGCTGAAACGCGTTGTACCAGTGATTATAAAAATATTTTAAGTGTAAATTTGGGGTTTTCTCAAGATTGAACTTGCATATTCATATATTATTATTATGGGGAGACTCATTACAGGGAGTTTCCCCTCCCCTCCGAGTTATAATGTTGTGTATTCAAGTTAGGCTATTGTGTATTTCATGTTAATGAAAATTCATGGTAATGAAGTTAATGTGACAAATAGTATAACCGAAAATATGTTTAGCTAGTGAAAAATAAACTAAGTATAAAAAATAGGTATAATCCACCATGGCAAATATATCACAAATATTAGTGAAAAAAAAATAGTGGATGATATTGCACTACAAGACAGTAGTCGATGGTACCGCACCTCTTATATTGCGGTTGAAAAAATACTGCGAGTATATAAGGGAGTGACAACACTCGTGTTATTAGGAACACGTTCAATTGTGACAATTTGAGAGAGTTCGATTTGACTTCAAAGAATGTACTCACACCCAACTTCGGAGTTTAGGGTTTTGATATATACATATATCAGTGACACACTTCCGGTCTTCAGAGTTTAAGGTTTTGAAATATAGATATATGATTGACACACTTTCGGCTTCGGAGTTTAGGGTTTATATATATACATATAATCCTAAGATGCAGGAGAGTCATAATCGATTTTAAGAACTGGATAGTGAAATAAGTGTTCAGAGTACAAAGAGGCACAATTTGAATCGAATTGTTACGCGCTCTGGTGCAAGTGGAGGATCGTTTGAAAGGTTTACCGATTAGAGGAGCGAATATGGATCCCTTTGATATAATAAAGGGTGATATAGATAGCCAACCAGTTGCATCGCAGAGGGATTATTTGTTTCGTTGGCTTGAACGGGCAATCTACCTCTGGTGTAGGCTATCTGCTTTCCATTTCCATTTCCATATTTCGCTCTCTGCTTTCCATTTCCATTTCCATATTTCCGAATTAAAGCGCCTCAAGCTCGATGGTTACTGGATCGAGAGGAACACCCGAGCCCGCGGAGTCGGGAAAGAAGGTATTCTGAGTTTCTCACAATATATTCGCCAGCACTCAGAAAAGGAGAGGCAGCTATACCTTCAACGGTCAATTTCAATTATAGCGACGATGATCTCAATCGGTTGATCAATTTTTATGCCGTCGTCGCAAGATTTGGAATTCCCGGTGTTTCAGACAGGATCGTAGAAATCATGGAGTATGTGCTTTCAAGAATGGGAGGTGACTGTCCCGTTGGTCACTGTACCTCGGCTATCTGGCCGCATGGTTCCGAATTTGACAACGATCCCAAACGCGGCAAACAACCCGTCTATGCAGGAATTCATCCTCATCGTCACGATTCTTCGATGCCTTTCCATGCTCATCAATATCAATATCCTCATCAGCAGGTAAATTACTCATCAGATTATGGTATTGCAATTCATAAGAGATTGAAATGGAATTCTTCCTTATCAATTATGGTATTGCAATTCATGCTCATCAATCCCAAACGCAGCTGGATTCTTCTTCTTCTTCAAAATCTGTGACCCACCAACCTCTTCGTCCAAACAAACCTCTCAATCGCATTCGAAACCATGAGAAAATTTCACATTACACAATCGAGAATAAGGTGTTAATTCTTTTATCATCCCGTGCCTTTCAGTGACAGTTACCATTTCAATATAACCGAACAGGCGGTTATTTATGCAAACTGTTATTTATGCAGGAAGATAAGTGTGGCAAGAACGGAAGGAGCTTCAGTCCAGCGATGTAGGTATCTTAGGAAGAATGGTGATTCCCAAGGTATGCACCTCTTTATACTATACTGCACCTCTTTATTTCAAACTGTACATACATTTTGGAATATAGGTAGATATGGGAGTATTTTGAGTATTTTTATGTTAACCCTAATTTCTAGAATATTTAGTAAATTTTGAATCTCTGTAATTTTGGAATATCATAATATTTTGACTATGAACAAATTTTGGAATATAGTAATATTTTTATTATTTTTATTCAAATTACAGATTTTGAAATATTTTGAAATTCTAGATATTTGGAATAAAATCAACGTCATTTCACATTGCTCATAACTAATAAATATTCAAAATATTCTGAAATGAGGTTGAAATAGCTAATAAATATTCAAAATTTATATAAGTTCAATCTGCGTATATCACTCAACTTTATATCTGAAATTACTTTGAATCTAATGTTATTATCATGCTCAGAAATCCACAGAGGCACATCTTCCCTCGCTGAATATGGGAGAGAGTTTTATAATGGAACTAGAGGACATGGATTTGCCTCAAATGTGGTGCTTAAGATACAGGTATGCCTTACAAAGCGAAAACATTCATATCTTACTTTTCGGCAGCATGTCTCTATATATTCTTTTATATGTGTTTTCAGTGCAACTTCTCTGTGGTTTTTTTTATTTTAAGTGATGTTGGAGTTAATGATTATTGAGAAATTAGTTTGTGATGGTTGAGAAATTCTCTCAACCATTCTCTCTAAATTAGGAATAAGTTGGATCAGGAATAAGTTGGATCTCAAAAACTTTATTTAATAGAGTGATCTGAATATAATCTGTGTGTGAGTGTGTTTATACATACACCAATTATGCATAATATAATTGTGTATCTGTAATTGTGTGTGACTTTAACTATTTTTATCATGATATCGAGCCTAGAATCAGAGGCCTCTGTGTTGTGTTGTGATAAAATTCCTAGAACTGAAACTGAACTTGCCTAACCTGGCAACACGGCACCGAAGAGTTTTTCTTCAATCGGTAGGTCTTGCTCGCATTGTTCCTCTCCATATCGAGTTACTAGTATCAAGAAAAAGGAAGGCGGCCGCTGACCAGTTTTAGAGCCAGCATCTGTTTGTATTCCTTACTTCTTTCATTCCAGTATCATGGGCGGGGGTTAAGGCAACTATAGAAACAGCAGCATTAGTCATCCCGAGAATGTTGACTGATGCTAAATCGAGAAGTGAATGATCTCTTTTGATACCATTTGTGAATCGATTAATGTGCAGTTTGAGCAATACTATGTGAGGTAGCACACATAGTAGCACGAAAACATTCTTGCTCAAAGACAGATTATACAGCTTGGGGCCGTGATTAGTATTGGCTTGGTAATGAGCGCTAGAGAATTTCCATCCACGTGATAGGGAATGGGTCGATATTCGAAGGAAGTGTTTTAAATAAAAGTAGTTCAACGCCATACGTGACAGTTGACCGCCGTATCAGTAAATTTGTAATTATGCTTTCGCTCCTTAAGACATAAAGGGAAGTTTTCGTTCTATGCTTTTCCAGTTATTTTGTCCATGATATTGCTTTACAGTTTTTTTTTAAAGCTAAATTTACAGTAAGGGAATATCAGTCTATGGCTTTGTACTGGACCGTTTCTTCGTGCATACAAGTGTTGGAGCTATCCTCACGACTGCCTGGTTTTTCTTCTGTCGATTTCTAACTGGTTAAAGAGTAACATGGAGAGATTGATGGTCGCCACGATATTTTACAGTAATGTGACCGCCAGCGTGGGAGATCTGGTGAGATGAGTGTTTTCAATGCTGCATATAGCAAGCTGCGACTGTGAATAAACATGCCTACAGATCTATTTTGTTGTTTAACTAGACCTGCGACTGTGTTGAGCGAGGTGGATCGTGGTGATCCCATGGACGGAATTCACTGCAAGTTTCGTGGGAGAAGCCGATCTCGGTAGATATACCTCATCGGTCATGTTGATATCGCTGCTGCAGGCTGTGTGAGTTTGGGAGAAGCACTGATATATATTGTTTGTTTTTTAGTGAACTCTTTCGAAGGGGTTTTGCTGGTATTTGCAGGACTGAACTTTAGTGAGTGTATCTAGTAGTTTTGCAGGCCTGAAGTTTAGTGAGTGTATCTAGTAGTTTGACATCTGAATCATGGAGGCTCAGTATAGATGGTTGTCTAGATAGTGTGGCAGTTGTAGATCTAGGGAAAGATCAGTCATTAGTGGTAGACTTCGAAGTGGTTTCCTAATGAGGTTATGTAATAGATTGGGATGCTGTCAGGTAATTGACTTCGGGAGGTCTTTGATTCGGGAGTTGAGAAAGGGAACTAGGGAATCCAACTTGCTAACTACACCTTTCCAAGGGTTATGAGGCAACTTGATAGAGCATCTGCTGATAAGCTTGATTATTTTGTTATCTTCATGGAATGTAATCATTAAAGGGATGTTGGAGTTAATGCTTACATTCCATATTTGAGAAATTAGTTTGTGATGGTTGAGAAATTCTCTTAACCACTCTCTGTAAATTAGGAATAAATTGGATCTCAAAAACTCTATAATAAATTGGATCTCAAAAACTCTATTTAATAGAGTGATCTGAATGTAATTTGGGTGTGAATGTGTTTACACATGCACTAATTGTGGATAATATGATTGTGTTTCTATAATTGTGTATGACTATAACTGTTTTTATCAAATAAAATATAAAATACTGTTGCTGCAGATATTGGACCAATAACTACAACAGAATGTACATATTGGAAAATACATGTAAGTTGTAACTCTATTTAAATACAATACCACATAGACGACCAATAACCACAGCAGAATGTACGTATTGGAAAATACATGTAAGTTGTAACTCTATTTAAATACAGTACCACATAGACTATATACTTTTTACTTCAGACTCTGATCATTTTGTTTCCGTCTCTAATTCTTTCTCATGCCTGTGACAGCGGAGTTTGTTATAAGGCATGGGCTTCGTGTTGGAGATTATATGTTCATGTTAAGAGATGAAATGGGGAAATTGGTATGGTTTTAACTAAATTTAATTTTGGTTAATTTTGTATTTTATTTAAATATCTATGATTGTGGTGTAGATAATTGAACAAATATAATTGATATCTGTTATTATTTTATTGATACCTGTTTTATTTATTTAACTTTATTAAAGTTAGGAAAATGATTTAGGCAAACTCTTCTCAATTTTATTTGAAAACTAGTTTTTTTTGGGCAGTATGCTTATATAAATTATTATTTTTGTAAACAGTTTATTGAAGGTAAGAAAGACGATGGGGGCAAACCATTCAGATTATTTTGAGATCAATGGCATCTAGAGGGTGTATTAAATTTCTAGAAACCTGAATGATATAAATATAGATGATATAGATACAGAGGATATTGATATAACTATTGATATTTATAATTTGTAGATAAAAATGAAGTATCAATATTTGTAATATACTATTTTTAAGTTTAAAATGGTTTGAATATAAAATAGTATTATATAGATATATTTATGAGTTTAAATATAATGTTGATTTCATGATAGGTAGTATTTGTCTATTTATTAACAGGAATAAGGATAATATATTTTTATAATATTACATATTGCAATTGAATGTTAATTTATAAAATTTGTGATCATTATATTAATTTTTGAGATTAAAAACAATGTTGATGTATTTTTATATTAGATTTAGGTTTAAATAAATTAGTTAAACAAAAAGATACATATGACCTTTTTAATAATTTAGATTTTTTTCAATAATTTAGTTGATTTTAAATCTTATTTTTTTTTTTCAGATTTTTTAATATTAGTTGAGATAATATAAATATAACTAAATATATTTATATAAAATATTGGTATATCAACTTAAGTGAATATATAATGTTAATTTCATTTACAATATATCTAATGTTGTTTCAAGGGTGTAGATTAATTGGTTTTAGGATGCACTATTAAAATGTTGACATGTTGTGGGTTTAAATTTTAACTACTTGATGTTATAGGGGTGGAATATTGTAGCTATACTAGGAAGTTATAATGTTAATTATTTAAAATAGAAAGTTTTATTTGGCCTATGTGGGTAACTCAATTGGAAATTACCAGATTATAAAATATTATGTAAAATCATAAAATTCAAATTTTTTTACTTAAAGACTTATGTTTTTATGTATATAATATCAAAAGTTTTAAAATTAATTATTTTTATTTCCAATTACTAATTAAATTATTTTCTTTTTTTTTCTCGGTAAAAGACTATCTAGCTATTTATATTATAATACAGAGGATTTTTACATCTGATATGCATGCTGAGCATGGAATAGCCCTGTACAGGTACTGAGTTTACAAGAAACCAGCTGTCTGAGTCTCCCACACAGGGGCAGCTGCAGCTGGTTACCCATGACCTTGTCCAAAATTGACATTGATTTACTTGACTAACAGAAACATAAGCACCGAGGTGCTGAATGATGCTAACTAGACACTTGAATGCCCACTCAGGGGCGACTGACCAAGACTGACTGTAAGAGGTGGTAACCAGACCTAAATTCGGCATAATCAACTTGCAAAAAAGGATTACCCGGCAAAGCTTCATTCCTGGGGATTCGCAGATGGCGGTTGAAGGCTTGCAAGCTGCTGCTCAGCTTCCTCACAGGGACCCTATTCTTCCACAATTCGCGCCCATCCCTGTCCTTCCTCCACTCCTTCCCATCTTGCCCTCCACGATTCCTCCGTGAAGCCCGGTGGTGCTGGACCCAGGGAGGGCGTGTACCTTTCCATGGGCGCCTTCCCTTTGCCGCCTGCTCCCTGCTCAGCTTGTGCTTCTGACGCCACCTCTTCTCCGCCACCGCCTGGAGGCACCACCGCGCCAGCTTTATCTTCTGCCACTTGGGTGAACATAATTGTGATGTGGGCGTTGATGCCCTGGTGCCCATCCGGACTGCCCAAGGAGAAGACAACTGAACCGAATGCAGGAAGCCTTGCTTCTCCCTCCCCCGCGCTGCCGACCTCCACGAGCTGCTGAGCAGGCAACGGAGTTGCTGTTGCTCTCCTGTGGCAATTACAGCAGCAACAGTGTTGATTTCCCGCCCCTGCTGAACGACTGGAGGAAGCTCCTCTTCCACGACCCCTGCGACACGGCTGCCTCTCCCTTGTTCTGGCCATTGAGCCTCCTTCTTCCAAGACTGTCGATCACTGGAGGCTGAGTCCACCGCGTTCTGCGAGCGAGTTCTTAAGCAATTGAGCCACCAGATGTGGAGCGGCGGGATGGGTATGCCTTCTCGGACATTGACTGCACTCTGAGGGCCATTACCCTCTGCAATTCCCGCAGACCACCATTGAGTCTCACAGTTCTGAACTCCAGCAATCCGAGTTCCCCATTCTCTGTTGCAGAGAAGGCTCAGACCGGGAATGTCGCGACTGAATGGCATCCTGCCGTGAAGAGGTCGATGTATTGCTATGCCATGAACCTGCATTGAATTTTCTGTACCGTCTACCCACCCTCCTGCTCGGCAATGAATGCCTGGAATGACCGCTGAAGCGCTTAAGACATCGGCGGCGCCTGGTTTGCCAAGCTGTCCCGGGCACACGGCGACACCTGTGCCTCGTCCTGCTGGGATGATCCGCCACCCGCATCCGGGGAATTACTAATAAATTATTATTATAGATGTGAAATAAAATTATTTTATAAAATATTATCACTTATATAAAATAATAATTTTATATATATTTTTATCCTATTAATATTAACATGTAAATATATAAAAAAGTTTAGGAATAAACAATATTGCCTATATATTTTGTTATTTACTATGTAGCATAATAATAAATAAGATTTTTTTCAAGTTAAAATTTAAATAATTAATATGGAAATTTAAAAAAATTAATTAATTTTATATTAATATAATCCGTTGTGATTTTTAAGAAAATGATTTTTTTATGAAAAGTAATTAATATAATAAATGATAATAGAAATATTTTACCACATACTTATTTTGATGTGATGTGTCTTAATTTGCTAAATAAAATACATGATAATATATGATCAATTATCTATAACAATTTAATATGGTCTTTTGTTATATTTGAGGTTGTTAAATATATGCTATAAAGTTAATATAATAAAATTTTGATAGTGTTTTTTATTTTGTTTATTTGACATGTGTTATTGCAGGAAGTCAATAAATAATAAATGTTATGGTCTTTTTTATTTCATTATAAATTTGGTAAATATAATATGTCTTGTCAAAATTTCAAAATTGTTTTGGAATTATTGAGTTAAATATTTTAAAATGCAAAAAATTAGTAATGAATTACATAGGTGGAACTGTTGGAATTTAATTGTTTGTTTTTTTAAGGAATCTTTACATAAGGATATTTATGATTCACTTTCTCCTATCATTATTTATGATTCATTTATGTCTAAGGTAATTTAAATTGTTATTTTTTTTTGTAATACTGTACACAAGCACTCTATTCATGACTTAATCACGCATATTGATAGTATATACTCATAATAATTTTATGCATCTAAGAATATTTTATTGGGATCAGTTACAAGGCCAAACACACACCCCCAAGTATTCACCTTAGTAACTCTAATGCTCTTCCTTCTTTGTATTTTAATGCCACCATATCAATTTATGGTTCCTCTCATATATCCAAGCCCATTAACCCATCAACTATGAAGGATATTTATTTCTTGTTTATTTTGTTCAAGTTACTAGTCTTCCCTTATTCCATTTGCCCGATGCTTTGGATTCTTTATTATGTGCTTATAATGATGTAGGACTAACCAATGTAACCAACTTATATTTATTTATTTTATTTTATTTTTTTTCATATAGAAGGTCACATCTATTTTCCATAGGAATGTGCCACCAAACACCACTTCATAAGCTTCCAATGGTGCAAATTCACATTCTACTTTTCCAACATAATTAATGTTTTTGGGTTAATTAGCATTTCCATTATATAAAATACAAAATTACATAGATACGAGACTTGCTTATGCTTCCCTCTAAGAAAGGAAACCCAAAGAGCATCAAGGGATGAGTAATTGTTATTGGATCCTAGTCAAACTAGTTCATCAAGAGAGATCAAGAATATGCCAATGCTCTAACAAAAAATTTAATTTCCAAAGGAGAGATATAGTCCAGTAGTCTAGGGCTTCCATTATATGACATATGTGATGCAAAAAATAAAAAACTAGGAAAATATAACACAAGAATATTCTACATCATCCCTAGGAATTAGATATTTCCATTTAAAGAGTATTGGTGTAAGGGAATTTGGATTGTTAGACTTTTTGTAGTTGAGGTGTGTTTCTTGGTGAGGAAGCCTTGAGCTCATGCTCATGCTCATGATGTGGGTGTGTAGGTGCTTAATTTCTTGATGGATATCCTCTAATGTGGAATCCATATTTTCACGCTCATTGCCTTTGTCTTGCATAACTTTTCCTGTTAGGGATAAAGATGAATTTCCTATAGATACTAATTTCTTCTAACTTTAATGTGACCTACATATGAAACCAAACTCATAGTAGTAACACTAATTTTATAATTAGAGCAAGATATGTTTTTCTACATGATTTCTTCCTCAACTAATTGAATTTCAACTCTAATGTAAGATGGATTGCTTGCATGAAATCACTTGGCTAATTTCCCAACTTAGGATGCTACATGTGTGTCCTCCTCAACATTTTTGGAGTGCCCCTCAGACACTTGATTGTTTGTACCTCATTTGAGATGCATTTTATGTGTATACATGGTGGATATAGAATGCAAGGAAGTTGGACTAATTCCTCCAACATGAAAAAAAATTGAGAAATTTTCACTTCCATGAAATAAACCCAAAACTACCCGAAACATTGAAATCGCTTGAGTAGTTCCTACAATACTTGTAAATCCCTCCTCCCACATCCACCCAAGTAACCATGCCAACAGGGGTAAACATGAGACGCGAGGCTACTATGATCAGATGCGACCTCCTAGGTAACCTTAAGGAAGTTGAATTGCCAGAACATCACACCCAATCATCCAACATCATCAACAAAACCCTCAGAAGACAAGTCATGAACTCAGACAACCTGTCCCTTGGTCACACTGTTGTTATGGGTCTCTTAGGCCATAATTGCTCTCATGCTATGGGCAAGAGGGCAATGAGAGACCTAAAGTCTCTCTCATAGGCCCACTTGCCATTGATTGTGGACCAAAATTGTCAGTTCTATGCTAGTGACCCAAGGATTTAAGCCACTTTTTTCAGGCCCAGATCCCAAGCCATTGCCCATAATGGAATGAAAGCTCAAAATCAAGTAAAGTACAGGGAAGCAATGATGAAAAAGTAAATAGTTGTTCAAAACCTTAAGCAAACCGCTACTAGCCATGACAGGCATTTCATCAAACATATTGTAAACATGTAACCTACTGGTGTAAACAACATAATTAAGTCTAGGGATCTCATACTTATCTGAGAATCGCCATGTACCAATGTTTCCTCACATCATTTGCTACCTTATCATAGATACATTATCTCTTCAATTACAAGTAAAAAAATCTGAGAGCCAAACATAATTGTTGTCATAAAATGTACATATAACCAACATAATAGGAACATAAATACAATAAACATAGTAGCCATCAAAATCCATATACAGACCAGTAAATTTACACATGAAAATCAATGGAATGAATTTCTCGTTAATTATTGCAATGAACCAATTGGCGATGGGGCTACCACGTTCCAACCAACCATAGATTAGCTGAGCTAAGTCTCTCTTTAGCTAATCACTCCTGTGCCATATTCCAAGCATGAATGTGGGACTCATAGAACACATCCAAAACACCAATCAATGTGGATGCCACTTGAGTTCTCTGCCTAATGAGTGCCTCCTAGTCTCTTACGCTTTACTGTGCACCCGCAGTTCGATCCAGGGATCACGACGCCCTACACTAAGACATTCTCTAGGGTTTATAATGAATTCCATCCTGGAATCACTAGGCTCAATGGAGAGGAAATCCACCTCTTGGCTTTACTGTATATCCAACCATTCATCGACAAGGATTCCTAGGCACACCAAGGCACACAATCCGGCTTCAATGCAACCCATAGTCTAGTTTAAGGGTTACTAGGTCAGTGGCTTCTTGCATCCTTAGTACAGTTCAAGGATCACTACACCATGTGTTTGTCAATTCAGAGATCCACCCTAGTAAGCTTCGAATCCAATCTGACCATCCCACATAAATTGAATGAGAGAACCCATCTCATCAAAGCTATAAGGAAATGACAAGACTAGGCTGAAAATACTATCACACTTGGAAAAAATCATGGCATGGTTGAAAAGAAACACATGCAATCCCATGCATGCAAAATCTAACAAGGAAAATACATATGTAAGTCGATACGTGCAATGAAGCCTATTATAGATGCTTAATACTGCCTTTCCTTTCTTGATCTCTGGTTCATCTTACTTTCTTTTCCTTTCTTGCTCCAATGCCAAAGTGTTCCAAGAAAACTCTAAGTGTCCAAGAGTATAAGAGAGAGAGAATAATTAAAGAGCTCCAAAGCCAAACTGACAAAAGGTTATTGAATGATCCTCAGAAGCCTTTTTATGAATGAGGGCTTTATTTTCTTTATTTTTCATTATTTTCCTTCATTTTCATCCTCACATGAAACCTATGACATTTGACCTCATGGATCTTTATAACACAACTCAATGCAGTATTTACAATGAAAGATATACTCAAAATAAAACACCATGAAAACATGACAACATACCACATAGTGGAGCTTTATAACACATCTAATCATGGTATTTACAATGATCATCTTGCTAAGTGCCAATCCACATGACATCATAACATCATGATAACATAACCACATGACATCATAATAACATGATAACATAACCATAATGACACAACACCCGTATCACATAGGGGAGCTTTATAATACAACATGTTATAATATTTACACCCATACACAGGTGTACATATAGAAACATCCCCATAAATATAGATACCAAAAAATATGCAAAATCATATACCAAAACATATATCAAACATATACTAACATCATATCTAAGCATATATCAAAACATCATATAACATATATTAACCATCATAAAGCATATATTGATCACCATAAAGCATATACTAAACCAACATAAAGCAAATACTAAACCACCATAAAGAAACTACCAAACCACCATAAGAAGCTACAAACCACCATAGGAAATCACTAAACCACCATATCAAAGCTCCTTTTCCTCAATCGAAAAACAAGGAAGCATACATGGCTCACATTCGATTCACCATCTCCCATGTAGTTTCATTGGGCACAAAGTGCTTCCATTGCACTTTAACTTGCTCAATTGCTCGGTTTTAGAGCATGAACACCTTTTTATGCAATATACACTGTGGCTCTCGCTGGAATTCTCCATCTAGTTCCACTTGCAATATAGACCAGTCAATCACATGATCAACATCCTTAACATAATTCTTAAGCAAAGATACATGGAAATTATTGAGGAATTTCATTGTCAGAGACAATGCAAGTCAATAGACTAATGACCCAATCCTCTCAATGATACTGAAGGGTCCAAAAAATCATGGTGCCAGGTTGACTCATGATCCAATCTATAAGGAGCTCTTCTTCGGTTTGATGCACAAGTACACATGTACCCCAACCTAGAACTCAAACAACCTGTTCCTATCAACATAGCTCTTCTTCCTATCCTATGTTTCCTTACTATTCTTCTTGATCACCTGCATCTCCCGTTCCATGTCTACCAACATATCTGGTTTAATTAATACTTAGATAACTGGATCACTCCAACTAATGGGAGTGTTACAACTCCGCCATACAATGCCTCAAAAGGACTCATCCTTAGTGATTCCTGATAACTATTGTTGTATGTGAACTCTACCAAAAGTAGATACTCTTCCCACTTTTTCTTTTGATGCATCACAGACATACTCAAAATATCCTCCAATAGCATGTTGACCCTCTTTGTCTATCCATCTATTTGTGGATGATAAGCTGTGCTGAAGGCCAAATTTGTGCCCAAACTTGCAAATAACTCCTTCCAAAACTTGGAAGTGAACTTCACATCCCTATCTGACACAATCTTCTATGAAACACCATGTAGTCTAACCACATCTTGGATGAACACTTATGCCACATCATTAGCTGAGTACATAGACTTTGCCAGAATGAAATGTGCAACCTTTTTTAACTTGTCCAGAATGGCCATGATGGAATCATGCTACTTCACTGTCTTCAAAAACCGTGTAATGAAATCCATGCAAATAGCCTCCCATTTCCATTATGGAATCACAATCGGCTATAGCAGCCCACCTGGATTTTTACATTATACCTTCACTTTCTGACAATCAAAACATCTAGCCACAAGCTTTGCTACATCCCTCTTTAGATTTGGTTGATAGTAATACATCTTCACCACTGTCAGTGTCTTCTAATAACTTGGGTGATCAAAATATGGTTTTCTGTGAAAATACCTCACGATCGCTTTCTTGAGCTCACTGAGATCTGGTACATATATCCTATCTCAAAACCTGACCCATCCATCTACTGTAAGGCAATAGTCCATGTCCTGTGCACATGCACCTGCACTTGTACCTATACCTATACTGCCACTTGTACTTATACCACTACATGTACATGCACCTGCACCTATACCTGTACATGTACCATGACCTGTACCTATACTATCACCCTACTGTAACATGTGCACAATCTCCATATACCTAACATCCTATTGTCCTGCTTGAAAGATCCTATCTTGTAAGTTCATCCCATAGGAGATCATAGTTGCCAAGTGATGTACCTATACTCGTCTGCTGAGAGAATTTTCCATCCTATTATCCCTACCTTTGATGTACCTGATCTCGAAATAAAACTTGCTAATCTTGGCCAACCATCTAGCATACCTACGATTCAGACTCGGATGGTCAAGAAAATACGTCAACCCAATGTGATCACTCATAAGCACAAACTTCCTACCAAGAAGATAGTGTGTCAACATCTTTAGTGCATGTACAATCATTGCTAACTCAAGATCATGTGTCAGGTAATTATGCTCATGCTCATTTAGTTTCCAGGACTCATAACATACCACCTGTCCATCTTGCATAAGGACTCCACCAAGCCCTCTCTTGCAAGAATTTGTGCGTACCACAAAATTATTGTCCAGATCTGCAATTTGTAGTTCTATTACATGCATCAAAAACTTATTAAGCTTCTCAAAGCTAGCCTTACACTCCTCTGTCGATTCGAACTTCTTACCTTTCCTTTGTAATGATGTAATGGGACAAGAAATTTGAGATAAGTTCCTGATGAACCTCCTATACTAGCCTACCAGACCCATGAAATATCTTACCTCATCCACTTTCTTAGGAGCTACCCTCTCCATAATGTCCCTTATCGTCTCTAGATCTATTGCAATGCCTTCCTTGGAGAAAACATGTCCCAAGTAGTGCACCTTAGTCTGAAAGAAACTACACTTGTTGAGCTTAGCATACAACTGATGCTCCCTCAATTATCTCAATACTATTGCTAAATGCTCGACATGATCTTCCTCATTTTTAGAATATACCAGTATATTATCAATGAACACAATAAAAAACTTGTCAAAGTATGGACAAAACACACTATTCATCAAACACATGAATGTAGTTGGAGCATTAGTTAAGCCAAATGGAACAACAAAAGACTCATAATGCCATTACTTGGTCCTGAACAGAGTCTTGTAAATGTCCTCCTCTTGGATGTGTACCTGTTGGTATTTGTATCTCATGTCAATCTTCAAGAACACTACTGCTCCCTTCAGCTGATCGAACAAGTCATCAATCCTCAGCAAAGGGTATCTGTTCTTGATAGTCACTTTGCTCAATTTCCTGTAATCAATGCATAATCTAAGGGTACCATCCTTCTTCCTCACAAACAAGACTGGTGCGCCTCAATATTGTGTACTTGGCCTAATGTATCCCTTGTCCAAAATTTCATTCAACTGTGGCTTTAACTCAACCAACTCAGATGTGATCATCCTGTAAGATGCTTTCGATGCTCGAGTTGCCCATGGAACTAACTCAATAGAGAAGTCTACGTTCCTGTGAGGTGGCAACTCTATAATGTCCTCATGAAATACATCCTAAAACTGTTGCAACACTGGGTATCTACACAACACATCTATGTCCTCAACCTCATTATCCTTATCACTAAAAATGTACTCCAAATAAATTGCACTTTTTCCTACAGCTATTCTTTTCTTGCATAACTTCCACCACTCTAACTAATGTGGCTTTCTTCTTACCCTGCAAGACTCTTGGTTCTCCATTGTCATCAACACACTCAATAGCTTTTTCATAGGAGTCAACCTTGGTTCTATATAGATATAACCAATCCATGCCCAACAACATACTATATGATCCCAACAGTGACATGTTAAAATGTGTTGCTCTATTCATACCATCTAAGTCAAATGCACAAGCTCTTACCCAATGATGAACTCGCTTTTTTGTACATGTAGCCAACTGCACTAACGAAGACTCTACATGCAATTCCTTATTAAAACCACACTTATCCACCGAGTGAGGACTAACATAGCTATAATTAGATTGAGGGCCAATGAAAATAGAAATAATTTGATCACAAATATTACATCCATCTTAATGATAGATGCCTGGTGTTCTACCATCCTGCTGTCCACTGCTGCATAGATACATGGAATACTCTAACTAAAATCCCTAATGGTATGTGCCTCCTATCCACTGTATATCTTAGGCCTGCTACCCTGATGTTGCAGATAATCTCTCCTAAGGTTTTTCTCACTGCGTGTTGATCTGAAAATCACTCTAGAGTGACCTCAGTTAATGAATTAATGAATGAAGGTATTATAGACTCATGTGCTCGTGTGTGTCTATGTTATTTTAGGCAACAGATCGATCATATTTCAAAATACACAGACACTGGAAGAATGGAAAATAGTAAGAGAAACACAGTAAGCAAATGCAAGAACACAAAAAATTTAATAAGGAGTTCACCCCATTCTCTAGGGCTACATCTCTGGTCTAGCTTTCAGTGGTTGCATTCTTTTATTGTGTCCTTAAAGAATAGATTTACAATGAGGAGCTCAATTTGAGTCTCCAAAAATAGATAATGCTTGGTAGGGTGGTTCTTGGATTCCCCAATCCACTAGAGTGCACAGACTCTTCCTTTCCAAGTCTTGACCTCTTTGGTCTTTAATAGGAGGAGCCTAATGTGGTGCTCAATTCCTCACAGGTCCTCATAGGGATTGCTTGAACCTCTCAAGCCTTCTCTCTACTCGATGCTGCCTTAGATCAGCTCGACTATCAATTTTATGCTTCTTGCTTCAATGTCTTTTCTTTGCTCTTGCTCTCTATGTCTTCATGTTCTGTTCTTTGTCTATTCATGGCTTAAATCCAATTTGTCCTTGACTGTTCGCTTTATCTTCCGTCCCTTCAGATCACTTTCTCTTATTTGTTTGGAGTTCCCTTCCTCTGCGTCATCGCCAACGTCTCACAGGGAGGTGGCCACTTGTCCTCTCACGAACTGTGCCAGCTCTTCCTCGACAGTTCGATATTTTAGTTACACTGTGGAATGAAATATACACCAACTCAATGGTCAAATTAGACTTTAGAATTTTATATGTCGTGGCTTAATTCCCCTGTGAAATCTGATTTCTCCATCGGGCATAATCTTTGCCGTTAGATATTGAGCCCCTAGATCCTACAGTGTTTGCTCATTCTGTGCGGTTGACTTGTTCGTCAGTTAGCATGCGATGAGAGGCAGTTTTCTCTCTCATCCATCAGACATGCATCATGTGCTAAATGGAATCACTCATTTTATGCCAAACCTACTTACTGCCCAAGGATGCCTCTGATATACCGCCATTTTGGAGCGCGGGACCCGACTTTTGCCTTAGCGCTTTCCCTACGGTTTCCTGGCTTCCCATGCAATTGAGTGCTTTGGGGATTTTCCTTCTTGAGGGGTTTTGCCCAGCGATGCGAGATTAATCAGAAATGGCCTCCATTTCTCGATCCGGGCTTTCCAACTTCCAGTTTTTCCTCCTCTCGCAGTATCCATGGGCCTTGATTAGTGCGCTTTGACCGAGGTCCTTGTCATTTCTTGCTGGCTACAAACTGCCACTGTCCAGAGGTCTTCCTGATCGCTCTTTGTTCATGAATTTTGAAGATTGTCCTGATTTGATATAGTCATGGCACTTTGATACTTTTTCATGGATCCAATTCGAATCACATGTCCAACACTCCAACTGACTAGTGCCCTCACCTCTATGTTGTTGCTGCTATGACCCATGTCCCTCTCTAGTTGCATTAAATCTCTTTTGCGGACCATATTTTCTTTCCCATCTACATGTTCAAGCCTTGTCCTCTTAGGATGCCATTTACCTCTACCTTTTTATTTTCCCTTCCATCCATGTTGAGATTCATTCTTACGTTTTGATTTCTCATAGAAATGCTTCAATTTACCAATAACTTCCTCAAGTGACTGAGGCTCATCATACTTAATCCAATCTCTAAATGCTAGTGGAAAACCACTGAAAAATCTCTAAACTTTAGCCTTCTCATTAGTAAGATACAACACATACCTCAATAGTTCCAAAAACTTGGTCATGTACTCTTCATCTATCATTGATCCGATCTTTAACTCATATAATTCTTTAGACTTACTATTGTAGTACCTTTCTGACAAGTACTTCTTCCTTAAAAACCTCTTGAATTCTCACCAACTCAAGTCATCTGTCATGAAGTCTCTAACCAGTTTAACATATTCCCACCAGATGTCTACTTTACCTTGCAAGTTGAAGATAGCTATTCTAGCCTTCATGTTATCCGTGTACTCATGCAACTCAAATAATTTGTTCATTCCAGGTATCCAAGACTTTGCATCTTCTGGATTCTTCACATTTCCATCAAAAGTAAGTGGTTTTTCTTTCTTGAACTCATTCGGTAAGCATCCCCTATCATTCCTTCTATAAGGATGATAGAAATGATGATCATGATGTCTATCTGAACCAAAACTAAAATAATACGTGTACTCATATCCCCTCCTTTTTGGAGTTTCCAACAACTTGCCATATCTCACTGTGTCAGACCTATCTGACTTGTGTCTACCAGGAGATCTACTACCTCATGCTCCATTAGTCACATCCTCATGTGCTTGGCTGATCTGAAGTAGCCCTTGTCATTGTAGTTCTCAAAAACTCTGAAGAAGTATAGCATTGACCTTTTCTTTCTTCTCTTGTGCCTGTATGATCCATTCATTATCTACCTTACAACTCCTTATCTCTTCCTTCAAGCTTCTCAATGTATTGGACAAATTAGAAGTATGCTCCACACCACACTACTCATCTGATGCATAGGGAGATTCTATGTAATCTACGACCTTGCTATCCATTTGATCTTTCTCTTCCTTTGATGCATAATATGTCAAATAAACCAAACCAATGTACCATAGTATAGCTTGGGGAGGATACCTTGTTTGCAAGATCACCAAATGAACATGATACATGTATAACATAAACATAACATCATATAGACATATGAAAATGAATGTATCTATATATAAACATCAATCTAGTTAGGATCGAGTCATCCACGCAAGTCCATATCAACAATGCATTCTATGATCTCATGTATGACAACAACGATCACTCCATTATACACATTTCTACATGCAACTGACAATATGCATATTAAGAAATATGTAGCCAACTACAAATACACATAAATGCATGTAGTCGAACATAATTGATCAGTTCTTGTAGTCAACCTACAAGACTGATACATGTAATCAAAATATTAAAAATGTAACGTAACATACAAGGATGTAAATGATCCAGGCATCTCCAAACACATGCAGAAGTCCAAGAGGACTCAGAAAGGGTCAAAATTCAAAGTGGTCAGATCACTCCCAAACCAGCACTAGATCGAAGTTCTCGTTGCCCTAATTCCAACAGTGTGAGAGACACTCAAATATGAGCTTGTATGAGGGAGAAAGAGATAGTAAAATTTTGGTCAAAGTTGGGCAGTGGGCCATGTTTGAGTGTCCTACAAATTCATCGCCAACTAGAGTGGGAACTTAGCTCTAGAAAACAGGAAAAATTATGGCCTCTTCAAATTGACCAATATCCCTTAATTTCGAAAAATTTGAAGACAACTAATGTTGTAGTAAAAAAAAAGATATTAAAAAGGTGGTGGGCCATGACCCTCGCCACTACCATCGGACCCAAAAAAAAAATAATTAAAAAAAGGGGCCGACAAGCCATGAATCCCACTGGTCCCAACCAACATAATAAAATGTGTTTAAACTTAGGGTGGCTGGGCCACCTCCTGTGGACCCGGCCCATGCCCCCACCAACAATAATAACCCATAATAGTTATAGTCTGGTGGGAATCGAACCTACTCGGCCACGTGGTCAGCCCACTCCATGGGCAGCTCAACCCAAACCGTGCTCCAGAAAAACATTTAAACAGTTACATCAAAACAACAAAATTGTGCACCCCAAATAGTTATCCTTTATAACAATTTTACATTAATTAACGTGCCAAGATATTACATGCATGCTAATTTTGGGAAACAACAAGATTTGATCCCCCAACCTCCTCACCTCCAACACACCTCCCTAACCAACACAGCTAAGTGGGCACACTTGGAAAAATTGTCGCTCATTTTTATAAAAACCCTTCAATTCATTTTGCACGGGGGTGTAGAACGGAACGCAGGACGAACGGAGAACTGGTAGAATGTGGAACACCATATAGTAGCGTGAGGCAGAACTAGGATTCGGAACCATGTGGCACTGATTTTGAGACATGAATCTTTTGATGTTGTCAGGAATCTTTGAGATTCCATGGGGAGGTAAAAAATCATTTTATCAAATTGTAATCAAGTTTACAGTCATTTTTCTCATATTTTCATAGGGAATGCAATGGAGAGGTTGGATTTTCCTTTTGAGTAGGGGATTTTTAGATTCCCAACAGAGGAGAATCTTTGAGGATCTTGAGGGATTCTTCTAGATTCCTTGGAGGTTGAAATTCGCTAGATTCAGAATGAAGCCAACTTTATACTCATTCTTCTCAGAATTTCACAAGGATCTCAATGGAGAGATCAATTTTCTGATTTGAGTTGTAGATCTTCAGTCAACCTGGTGGAGGGAATCTTTGGAGAATCACAAGGGAATATAAAAGATTCCTACAGGCTCGAATTTTTCCAGTGTTAGAATTCAGAAAATGGATAGTCGATTTTACACCTCTCGATGACACAAATTTAGTGGTGTTGTCAATTTTTGCATCTAAGCCTTTTATATTTCAGCCATTTTCTAGATTAGAGTAATGGTGTTAGATTTTAGACTGTGGACAGTCGATCTTATGCCATTCGACGCCATGATGGTGCATTCAGATCCAGCAACTAAGTATTCTATTCTTCAACCAACAGTAGAGTTGAGGTATATGAAGTGTTGTTGTCATGTACTTATTTGATCATTTGTGTTTTCTATTCCTACTTGATGTATGATGCAGAATCTTTATGTCTATTTCATGTGAGATGTATTCATCATGGATTGTTATGTATGTTTTGACTGAGATCCTTTTATTGCCATGATGGTGCGATTCTTATTGTCACCATGAATGTTTTGGTTGAGATCCCTTTGATGTTATGATGTTGGGATACTCATTATCACCATGTGTCAGACTATGCCATGCTGATAGGAGGTTTATTATGAGATAGTTCCTATAGCGGAACATCTCATGGATAGAATTTTCCACTGATGTAGAGGGAAAATATCCTTGTATGAAAAAAACATAGTCCATGTACATCTTCACCATTTCTAGCACTGAATGAAGACACCGACACCATCTTGACACTGGGCCCAGAGACATAGTCCACACTAGATGAACTCCATTATCAACGTCTCATGTCTATGATTTGTTGATTGTCATTATGTTTCCATTTGCTTAAGCATACATATATGTTCCTTTATGCTCTTTTAAATGTAATTCTAACAACATCACAAAAGTAAAATATCTTGGTTAAATTCAGAAGTTGACTAAACTTGAATCAATTTTGGTATCAGAGCAGTCTTTACGCAGATGTGAATTCCGAGTGTGAACAATGGAAAATGCATCGATGAAGGATGGCAAAGCGATGTACAAGAGAATTCTTAGAGTGACCGAAAAGATGGAAATAATGTATGAATCTCTACAAAAAGAGACAAAGGAAAAGAAGTGATTGCAGCTTTAGTTGTAAGCCACGGAAGAGGCCCTGGAAGAACTGAAGCACAACAACCAGAGTGTTCAAGCATATAATGTTGAATTGAATATGCTTCTATAAGAAGAGGAGGAGGAGAAAGAAAGCTTACTACGACAGTTGCAAGCTAAGGACAAGGCCTTGGAAAACCTGCAGCGTGACCCATGTGAGGTAAAAAGTAATTCTCCATCTTCATCTATGTGTCCTGATGATGATTTCACTATTTTTGAAAATCATACTACAGTAATTGGCTCCAAACTGCTGAAGAAGATGGGGGATGAAGGAAATGTATTGGGCATTAATGGCCAAGGTATTGTCAGCCCCATCAAAGTAGACGAATTACCCCATCAACCAAGACTTGGGTATGTTAGGAAGGAAGTTGGGGAATGTGCCAAGACAATGAATGAACCACCAACAACAGATGATGAGAAGCCCTCATCAATTCTTTCCAGATCGACAGTGGAGGTATAAAATGTTGATTTCCCTTTAGTTTCATCTTCACATTGTATAATTTTTGTTGGAAGTGTGGAGATACCAACTACAGGGATGAAGATAAGGCTCCTTACTAGAATGAAGTATAAGGAACAAGAAGAAATTGGTGCTAATAGCCAAGGAATTACTCAGCCATTGGAGGTTGTGCAGAAACCTTGATTTGTAGGCTTGGGATACATCGAAGGAGAATGCTCAACAGTGTCAAGTGCTTCTGAGACATCGCTGAAATTGTCGAGGAAAGAGAATGATGGGAACACATCACCATCATCGGATTGTAGGGAAAGAGCTGAGGAAAACTCTCATCACCATAATTACACCAGAGAAATCAAGGAATGGTATAACAAGTCTCAATATTGAAATGCTCATTTCAATTACAATCATGTTGTTAATGATGAACGTAAAACATGGCATTAAAAAAAATGTACTTTTCGTGGTCCACATAACCATGTATTTGATGAGTGTTGGAAGAGAATTGCAGCACGAAAAAGGATGAGGCATGAAATACCCTCTGAATAGTAGGTAAAGAAACATGTTAAGCAAATCTGGAGGAAGAGGACATATTTTAGCCATTGCAACATAACTGGTCACCAAAGGGCCACATGTTGGAGGCTCCAACCATAGCAACGCCTTAAAGACAATGCTTCAGTACAGGAACTATTTGGAAAATACATTTGACAAGAAAAACCACCATAGGGGGATGCCCCATTCACATCGATAAGTGAGAAATGGTTTCTATATATGCTAGCTTGTCATGGTCATGTTTTTGTAAATCATTTGTTGCAATTTAAAATGTAAAAGTGATTATGTGTTTTCCATCACTTGTTAAGAAACAATGATGTCTGGTCTTATTTTGTGTTGCATTTTAAACTGTGAAAGTGATGGTGTTTTCATCGCTTGTCAAAAAACAATAGTGTTTGGCATTATTTTTGTAAATCTTTTGTTGCAGTGATGATGTTTTTTCCATCACTTGTTGAAGAAATAATGATATTTTGGCCTTTTCTTCATAGCTGGGGTATTGTTTCCATTTTGATGTAAATTTGACCATCGAGTATGTGTTATAAACTCATGAAAAGTATGGTATGCTTCAGTAATTATTTTCTCATGTTGATAGGCATGTAATTTGCAAAGCAATGTACTATAGGGTTGAAGAGGTTGCAGGTGTCAGCTCATTGCTTATGGCTCCAAAGGAGAATGGTGAAGGAGAAGGAAGGGTGACTTATGAGACACTTGTAAGTGCAGACAAGGTACAAAGAAGTTGCAAATTATTTTTTCATGCTTTTGGAGGACTAAAAGCTCCTCAGTAGGGAGGATTTATCTAGGTTTCTCCAGACACATGCAAAAGTCGAAGAGGACTTAGAAAGGGTGAAAATTCAAAGTGGTTAGATCACTCCCAAACCAACACCAAATCGAAGTGCTCATCTCCATGATTGCAACGGTGTGAATGACACTAAAATCCGAGCTCGTATGAGGGAGAAAGAGCCAATCAAAGTTTGGTAGTGGGCTAGGTTTAAGTGTCCTACAAATTCACCATCAACTGACATGGGAACTTATCTCTCGAAAACGGGAAAAACTGCGGCCTCTTTAAATTGACCAATATCCCTTAATTTTGAAAATTTTGAAAACAAATAACGTTGTTGTAAAAAACAAAAAAAAAATATTAAAAAGGTGGTGGGCCATGACCCCCGCCACCTCCATCAGACCCAAAAAAAAATTAATTAAAAAAAGGGGCTAACAGGCTATGACCCCCGTTGGCCCCAACCCACATAACAAAATGTGTTTAAACTTGGGGTGGATGAGCCACCTCTGGTGGACCTAGCCCATGCCCCCACCAACAATCATAACCCATAATTGTTATGGGCTAGTGGGGATCGAAACTGCTCGGTTCGCTCCATGGGCAGCCCAAACCAAACCGCACTCCAAAAAAACATTTAAATGGTTACATTAAAACAATGAAACCGTGTGCTACAAACTATTATCCTTTATAAGAGTTTGCCATTAGTTAATGTGCCAAAATAATACATGTGTGCCAATTTTGGGTAGGAACAGGATTTGATTCCCCAATTTCCTCACCTCCAACACTCTACCCTACCCAATGTGGCTAAGTGGGCACACTTGGAAAACTCTATCGCCCATTTGTATAAAAGAAATTGTAGGGGTGGTGTAGAAGAGAACGCAAAAATGAATGGAGAACTAGCGGAACATGGAGCACAACATAGTAGCCCAAGGTTCATTGTCAGCATGAGTGTTTTGGTTGAGATCCCTTTGATGTTATGATGTTAGGATACTAATTATCACCACGTGTCAGACTATTTCATGCTGATAGGAGGTCTATTGTGAGTGATAGTTCCTATAGTGAAACGTCTCGTGGAGAGACTTTTCCACTCATGTAGAGGGCACATATCCTTGTATGACATAAAACATAGTCCATGTACATCTTCACCATTTCCAGGACTGAATGAAGCAGCCAACACCATCTTGACACTGTGCCCGAAGAAGTATTCTACACTAGATGAACTCTGTTATCAACGTGTCATATCTATGATTTGTTGGTTGTCATTGATGTTAAGGCTGTACAACAAGTCCTCAAGCTGAGGGATGTTGATATGGTAGCAATAAAGAAGAAATTGAAAATCCCACCAACTCTCCACCCACAAACAGATGAGGTTGCCCAGCAGAGGCAAGAAAAGGATGCAGCTTCCTTACTAATGACATTATACAAGGAGCTCATCCAAACATAAGAAAAGCTGCAGGAATCAGAAGCCACATTGGAAGCAGCATTGCAGCAGAAGGAGGCAGGGAAAACCTCACAGCCACCTCTAGAAACAATAAACCTTGAGGAAACCCCTCAAGACGCTGCCCCTCCCAGCCAACAAGTGCAGCAAGAAGCTCCAACTACCACAGTACCAACCACCTCAGCATCAACAACAGAGCAGGCTGAAAGCCTGGACATGCAAAAGCTAAGGAAAGAAATACAGGTACTGGAGTCCCAGATGTCTGAGCTAAGCCAAGCCCAGGACAGCCTGACAAAAATAAATGAGAAATATGACAAATCAAAGCAAAATGTGGCTGAAAGGGAAAGGGAGGTAAAGGCCCTGAAGAAGAGGATTGCTGAGCTAGAAAAAGAGCTCACATTGGATAAAGTCACAGCAGAGCTCAAGAAGGTCATCTGGACCACCATTGGTTAGTCAATAACAAACCAATGGGAATATATTGAGGCCATATATGAGCAAGTGGCACTCATTGGAAGAGCACGAAAAGAAGTGCAGAGGGCAAGGGCATCTCTAGGTAACATGCCTGAGATTGCCCCTAAGATGATAGAAGTGCTGAACTACAGAACAAGTTCCCAGCTGGTAAGAATGGGAATTGGAAACAGGACAGAGACTATCTCCCTAATCAGAAGAGTCCTGACAATGAGAAACCTGATTCAGACCCTGGACAGAAAAATCCAGGATATGCAAGCTGATATCAACAAATTTCAGAACAGGTTTATGGCCTTGCAGGACAGGGGGCTCCCCAGCCTATTGGATCCTGCAGGAAAATTACTCTCCCATGAGAAATATGTCAAGAGAGTAAGCAATTTTGCAGCAACACAAATTGCAGAGGCACCTAGTACATCTTCGGAAGCAGGCCCAGTAACAGGGCAAATTATTTTTGATAGAGTAGATAATTTATTTTTTATTAGAAATGAAATTGCACATTTATTTGATGAGCCCCCTCACTTTTATAAGTATACAGAGGCTGATGAGACCATGGGGTCAATTTTGAAACATCAGTTGCCTCCACCAGATACATGGCAGGAATTGATATGATTACTGTTGAACCAAAGTCAGTAATCGCGATTTTTTCTTCAGCAAAAAGTTTGAATATCATACATAGCAGAACAAAGACACATCAGCAGGTATGAAGACAGAGGCTGAGCCAACTCAGCACAGGTACTTGGCCACAAAAGCAGCATCAGCAGTCACAAGTGACAGGGTCGAGAAGACACAGGAAATTACAGCTGCACAGACACGTCACTCAGCAGTTATGTTAAAGCCGCTCAACCGACTCCGTGAGCCCCAAAGGTCAAAATTACTCTGACAGGAGTTAAGAGCCTTTATAACTCATTTAAGATTGTAATAACTTCTCATCTGCAAGCCCTGTACGATGGAAAGAATATATTTTCCCTCTCAGGTGATCATGCCTTAGATATTTTGTATAGACTTTATATATATCCCCTCGCATTTGTTAGCAGGGGTTGGACTCTCGGATGTAAGAAATCTCTTGATATCTATTATGTAACTCTTCTATTGTAAATATTCAGACAACTAATACAAAGGATGAGGGGATTTCCCAAAGCATTGTGTCTTTTGATGTCTTGCTGGTGTATGGCTGAAAGTTGCAGGATTCCTGTGTATTTCCATGGCTCAATAAGTTTTCTTGTTACTCTCTGTTATATATATGTTTGTTATACTTTCATATATCTTTCATGTTTTCCATGTACTCAATATCTAAATAGCAAGGAAAAAGAATAGTCTCAGGACTTGATCATTGATTACCCTGAGCTCAATCTAAGCTATTTCAAATGTTTTCTTCAGTTATGGTAACGAAAGAGTAATTCTTAAATGCTACCTTTCACACTATATCATCACAGTAATCTATTGTTTCAGGAATTCAAGTAATTTCTCCTAAGTAATAGACCTCTTCCCCACTTCCCAGCTCAGTGAAGAATTCTTAAATGCTCTTTGCTAGTTGTTTCCCATTTCACCCTCACAATTTACAGTTTGTTTTATGAAATACATACATGCCCTGTAATTCCAGCTGCACTTAAGCCAGAACCCAAGGAAACAACAGCTACAGACCCCATTGCCCAATGGATTAGTTTCACCTGCAGAGAACACTCTAAAACTATCAGAATCATCCTCCCAACCAAACATAAGAAACAATCAAACATTCACTTCATAAATAGCCTAAAAAACTCCCTTAAAACAGTGACAAACCTTACAGAGAGAGCCCTCTCTGATTACAACTGGGCTAGAAGCTGTAGTCCAAAGATTGGTTAGTAGTTACCCCGGCCGTATTCCCTTGGGAGTCATAGGGAACAACCTGGGTGTTAACAGTCATTATGTTTCCATTTACTTAAGCATGCATATATGTTCCTTTATGCTCTTTTAAATCAAATTCTAACAACATCATGAAAGTAAAATATCTTGGTTAAATTCGAAAATTGAGTCAACTCAGATCAATAAATAGGAAACATAAAATCAACATGTAAGCATGAAATAACCATATACAGTTAGTCACATACTCATGTCAAATAATCTTCATGAAATCAACATCAAATTCTCCATGATAAACATACTACAACCTTAATCCAACATCAAGCAACTGCAACAAGTATATAGTGTAAGAGACACACATGCAACTGACATGCATGCATGACTAACACATCCAACCCATCTAGTCTGAGAGTTGAACCATGCTCTGATACCACTCTATAACACCCTCCTCCCACATCCACCCAAGTAACCATGCCAATCAGGGTAAACATGAGATGAGAGGCTACTATGACTAGATTTGACCTCCTAGGTAACCTTAATAAAGGGGAATAGAGGAAACATCACAGTGATGCAAAATCATCAAAAAAACCCTCAGAAGACAAGTCAGCCACTCAGGCAGCTTGTCCCTTGGTCCCACTGCTATTCTAGGTCTCTTAGTCCATAGTCACTCTCATGCTATGGGAAATTGGGAAACGAGAGACCTAAAGTCGCTCACATAGGCTTGTTTGCCAATGATTGTGGACCAAACTTTCCAGTTCTGTACGAGCGACCCTAGGATTTAAGCCATGTTTTCAGGCTGAGACCCCATGCCACTGCCCATAATGGAATGAAAGCTCAAAATCAAGTAAAATATAGGGAAACAATGATGCAAAAATAAATATTTTTTCAAAACCTTAACCAGACCCTTACTAGCCATGATAGGCATTTCATTAAACATATTATCAACATGTAACCTACAGGTGTAAACAACATAATTAAGTGTAGGGATCTCATACTTATATGAGAATCGCCATGAACCATTGTTTCCTCATGTAATTTGCTGCCTTATCATGTATTAGGTCATATATACATTATCCATTCAAATACAAGTAAAACATGTTGAGAGCCAAACATAGTTGATGTCATAAAATGTACATATAACTAGCATAATAGGAACATAAATATAGTAAACATATCAACCATCAAAATCCATATATACACCAGTAAATTTACACATGAAAATCAATGGAATGAATTTCTCATTAATCAATGCAATGAAACAACCAGTGATGGCACTACCACATTGGACCCGACCATAGATTGGCTAATCCAAGTCCGTCTTCAGCCAATCACCCCAATACCATATTCCAAGCATGAATGTGGGACTCATAGAACACATCAAAAACACTAATCAATGTGGATGCCACGAGAGTTATCTACCTACACCGTGAGGAATTTGAGTGCCTACTAGTCTCTCAGGATTTACCGTGCATCTGTAGTCCGATCCAGGGATCACTAGGACATACATCGAGACATACACTCCATTCTTTACCAAGCATTCCATCTCAGAATCACTAGGCCAAATGCAGAGAAAATCCACCTCTTGGCTTTATCGTATATCCCACCATTCAACGACAAGGATTCCTTGGCCCACTAGGGCACATAATCTAGCTTTACCATAACCCATAGTTCAATTCAGGGGTTACTAGGTAGTGATTTCATGCATCCTCAGTCCAGTTCAAGGACCACTACACCATGTGCTTGTCAATTCAAAGATCCACCCCACTTAGCTTTGAATCCAATCTGACCATCACACATAAACTGAATGAGAGAACCCATCTCATCAAACCTATAAGGAAATGAAAAGGCTAAGATGAAAATACTGTCACACCTATAAAAACCCATGCCATGGTAGAAAAGGAACACATGCAATCCCATGCATGCAAAATCTAGAATGGAAAATACACATGTAGGTCGATACCTACAATGAAGCTTGTTATAGTTGCTTGATCCTGCCTTTCCCTACTTGATCTTTTCTTCCTCTTGCCTTCTTTGCCTTTCTTCCTCCAATCTAAGAAAACTATAAGTGTCCAAGAGAACGAGAGGGAAAGAATAATGAAAGAGGTCCAAAGTAAACTGAAAAAAGGTTACCAACTGATCCTCAAAATCCTTTTTATGAATGAGGCCTCTATTTTCTTCATTTTCCATTACTTGCCTTCATTTTCCTCCTCACATGAAACCTGTGACCTTTCACTTCCTTTTTCTCCTAATTCCATTATTTTAATAAATAATTGTGCCAAAAATATCATTTTTCCTTTTCAAAGCCTTAGCCATTTCCTTTGCCACTTTCATTATCCATAAACAACGAAATGAACACCCCCTAGGATGTCTTGCCCAACATTCAACTTGGAATATGTGTCCCATTCATCCGTGGTTATTGCTTTTTAACTTTTATTACATGGAATTTTCACTACGGCTGTTACAATACTAAAATCAAGGAGTTCATGAGAGAGTGTGAGCATAGCCAAAGAGTCAGAGAAAGAAGGGGAGAACACCAATAGCTTGTTCCAATAGCAGTCGAAGCAATAAAGTGAGGAATTGAAAAATTCTATATCTAGGAATAATTGAGTGAAGGAACAAATTGACTAAGGAAGGAAGTATACTAAACTAGATAAAACAAGGGGTGAGGGTGCCATGCATGTGTATGATATAAATTATACAAACCACTAATCCTCCAGTCAAAAAATAAACAAAAATCTCTACTAAAATAAAATGGGAGAACCTAGAAGCATACCTTGGGGGAGGCATGCACAAAAATGATTTTCAGTCTCAAAGTAACCCACCTAATATCAAAATGTTAGTGCATAAGACTAAGTATGAAGGTGAGCTCTAGGTTCAAAGGACCTGGGCCTTTCTTGTAAAGCATGCAATTGCAAGCTAGTGGGGCATCACTTCTAATCCCTAATAACCTTTAAATGGGAGTGTGTCATATTCAACCTCTTGAACATGAGTCCAACTACCCAAGTTTAGGTTTATTATGGATGGTAGACCTTTATCCAATTGTACTTATACATAAATTTGGGCATAGGTAGACAATCGTGAGGCTCCACAAAATCAAATTATTTCCCTAAAGCATTTCTAATCATCCTTCAGGTGCATCATTCTAGAAATATGGAGGAAGGAAGGGAAATTTCACCCAAATATGAATAGTGGAGGGGACATCGCAATCAAGATTGAAGATTGGGCTCTAATGATCTAATTAAATCCATTGCACTCCCATGAAATGTGAGCCACTTCGGAAGATTGAATCCCAATCTTATTTGTTCTCAAAGAATGCGAAAAAGCACCTTGCCACATAAAGAAGATGTGACCTCCAATTTCATTAAGGGTTTCTATTTTATCCAAACCCATAGGAATATAGATCTAGGGGATGGTCACAATCCCATAAAATTTCCCACTAAACCTCAATTTTCCAATTGAAGGGAGCCCAACCTTGCATGAGGGGTGAAAACCTCCACTTTTAGATTCTCATCCATCTTCTTGATGAACCAAGAAGAAGAGGATTTTTTGAAATTGGGTCCATTTAAAACCAAGGAGTTGAAATTTGCAATATGTTGATACAACCGAGAAGGAGATAGTAGAATGGTCATGATTGACCACTCGGTCTTAGAAAGGCATACACGAACATAAATCTGAAATCTGACAAGAAAGGGCTTGACACCATCAACCAAGGGGATCATGATGATGCAAAAAATAGGGGGGAGGATAGATGAGGATAAGGGGCCTCCCAAGTATAAATGCTCAAGGTTATAGGGCTATTGAGATCAACATTAGTAATTCATAAGATCTCAGGGCCACAAGACCGCAGAATATAGAGAGAACACTTTAACCTTATTCACATTTTTAAGTGATATATTTTATGCTATTATAAACAACTATATTCTTATAATTTTCTAACTTAAAGCCCTATTTCATAGCATCCTTGAATTGTTTCCTTGTTTCATGTTTTTAAGAAACATATTTTAGCCTCTTTAGCTAAACCATAGCCTCTAGATTGAGCCATAGCTAGTGTAGACCTAAATGAAGAAATTACTCCTTCATTCACCTCAAACTCTAATTTTTTGTACCTATATAAGGTGGATTTTCTTTATTGGATCTTGAGGGGAAACTTAGCTTAATTTCCTTGCTTATTTGATCCCTAGTCCCTACTAGAGATTCCTCCCTTGTCTTGTATTATGTCCATCACTAAAATCAGGGCAATAGTTAAGGACATGAAAGTCATGTTATGGCGCTCTTACAGACAAGAGTGATCTCCCTAGATTCAAAAAGAAGTCTAGAAACAAACAAAGAAGTAATTATTACCTTTCCTGAATATATAACTGAAATATGGTGTATGAAATGTGGAAGAGCCTCTTACCTTTCTACAAAGTGCTTGTGGATGTCCTTTTGATGCTTTCAAAATCCTTTCCTTGTTTCTTCAAGAAAATATCTGCATAAATAAAACCAAACAAGGAAGAAAAGCATAACATAGATAAATAATGAAACACAAAATGAATGGAAACTACAACATAACATATATCATAATGTTAATCTAGTATTAAGCTATAAACTATGCAAAATATCAAGGAGTTTTGTAAAGAGCATCATAACAAGTGCAAATTGGAAAGAAATAACTACTTGTATTGATCTTGAATAAGAAGGAGAAATACAACCTTAGCCTTTATGATGTAAGCCTCCTCCAAATAGTCCCCAATCCTCCATTTAGGTGACAATCTTCTTGCCCTAACTCGACAACATAAGTTTACATTCCAAAATCCTCCTTTACCCTCTAGTCTGTGTTGAATTTATAGGCCATGAGGAGGATTTTTGAAATCCTCTTCTCAAGGGATGAGATCCATAAAGAGAGGAATTAGGGTTATACAAAGAGAGGGAGTTTGATTCATGAACCAAGGGATGAGGTCCAAGTATGTAGGGGTTCAAGGCCTTTTGGTTGAGAAATATTCCTCCAACAAGGCTTATAGAATTTTCTTTTTACTTTTACCCTCTTTAAGAGATTTGCGCAACTTTTAGCGGAAGACAAAGTGCAGGATTCTATAGGCCACAATGGTCAAAACTGCACTTGTGTAGGAAATTTCTAGGGAAACTATGCAAGTGATTAAAAATAGGTTTTTGAGTAATGTAATCTAGGATTATTGTTGTCTTTGGGATTTTTTTCCTTCCAAAACTGTAGGGGAATCCTTGGAACACTTTATTGGATAGCGATAAATACATATTGGCGCTCATTCTCCTAATGGTGACAAAATGATGCGTAACAAATTGTCCCCTAAAGTGCAGAGTCAGAAAATATGTTTGAGGACTGAAGCACTTTATCATGCCAAATTTTGGTTTAGAGACCAATTGGTTGGAGACCCGAAACAAGTAATCAAGGATTACAATATAATATCTTCATATAGTCATCACTGAGGTAGGAATCCCATACTTAAAATAAAAGTATCTGAAATAATCAGTATGGAAATGTACAAAGATCCATGTCAACAATAGACATAGTATGGACACAACCATTAAACATGGATCTATGTTTACAATGATGAATATCTTGAAACTCCATGTAGCATGGATGGATGAAACTAGATCCAGGGTCTTAGTATTCATCTCTATTGATACATAGTATGAATCCAACCATGCAATTGAATGTCTCAAAGTTGAAGATGGTAGAAATCACCTGATTATTGGTGAAGGATGTGAACCATTAATCGGTGTGAGAGAAACCATCAATAATGAAAATGGTTCTCAAGTTGCCCAAGTAAAATCTATGAAGTGTGATTAAATGTATTGAACTTGAACACTCATAGAATCATTAGATCAAAGGTCAATGATGAGAAACTTTCATCAAAGGCGAGAAACCTACCATCAAGGCTTGCATGTTTCAAGGTACTAAAGAAGGTTTCTAGATAAATTTCCTAGATAATAAGCTTAAGTCGATAGGAAGCAACCCGTCGCAGGAGCGCCTATGACACAAAACTTGTATCAAGTTTGGAAAAATATTTTTTGAAGTGATTCAAGACTAGCTTAGGGATGAATGAAATGATCAAGGGCTATGAATTGCATGGTAATTTTGACTGAGGTTAAACTTATCTTGAACATATCAACGAAATGACATTTTGAATTGGCAGCATTTGACTTAAAAGTAAGGCCAAAAATTAGTTTGATTAATTTCCATAAGGTGCGATCAATTGAGAGATAAATGGATTTTCCAACCCAAACACAAGGTGACAAAGTGTCATGTTCAAGAGAGACATACTGCCTTTCACAATACAAAAACAAATGTTTCTTTCCAATATTTCACCACCATTACTGGAAAGTGTTGTCCTTTGATATAACTTAAGGACAATTAGTTATGCCAAAGAATCTATAATGTTTTGTTGTTTTAAATGATTAGATGATTGATGAACAATTTTATAAATAGGTGATTTAAACTTAGGTAGATTCTCCAGTAAAACAAAAGGATGTTCTTAAACTACACATTGTTAATTTGATTTTAATGGGATGGAGACGTAGAGCATGAGAGGTATAATAGATTTGATATTAAAACTGAATATTTAACCATTTATAAGAAGAAATTAAGAAAAAAGTGTTTTCTTAATCAACAAAACATAATCAAATTGTTCCATAAATCTGGTGTAATTTATATTTTAAAGAGGAACTTACAATAAAAAATAGTTCTGTAAATTATTCTCTTATTTGAAATCACAACCTCATAGAGGATTCAAAATGAGATTGAGACTTAGTTAAATTTTAAATTGGATAACTGAAAAAAACTAAATTTATATGAAAAACATAATGAATAAATAAGATGAAATACAACTCACTGAGAAAGAAACCGTATGAGGTAAATCCAAAATATTTTACTATTTAAAAAATGCTCTATCTTAGTAAAAATATTCTTGATAGCTTTTTCAAGGGTTCAACCCATGATAACTCAAAGGAGGAGTTATTTATACAAAATTTGAAAAAGATCTACAATCTTTTTTGGAATGGAATACCAAAATAGTGAAAAATACAAAAATAGAACCATATAATAGGAACTGAATAACTGCTGAATAGGTGGCTCTATCCTTTGGAAATCTGCTGATGATCTGGCCTGAAAATATTGATGAGTTGTGATGCTGTTAGAATGAACAATTATTCAATTGTCTCACACAATTTATCCCATCTTTCTTCACTTTGGATTTCTATATTCACCTTCTTTCTAAATGTTTCATCCACCTCTGTGTATCTCTCGAATTTAGGCTTGGTGAGAAATAAATGTTTAATTTCATGCAAGATGGTTAAATCAGACTCCAAAGCTTCCAGAGAAGCCCTCTTGGTTTTCTGTCCTTTAACTCCTGAAAAAATTGGTTATGTAGAAATTCGAACCTACTGATATTGGAAACCATTTTTTATTTAAAACATTAAACTTTGAATGAAATATTTTGATAGAAATATATAGGATTTGACATTTAGTTTCTAATTGATTGATGAAATTCCTTTTTTGCAATAACTTGTTAATCTCTAAGATGTTTATTGTTCTTTCAGAGATGTTTATTTTTTCTAATTCTTCTCTACTATTGAGTTTAAAACCTTGATCATATTTGTGGCTTCTGCTCGCTTGGTCTTCAAGGTTGCTTTTCATTCTTCTATCACTGCTCTACATCTAGTGATGAGTTCTTGATGTTCAAAAATAATATGTATGGATGGCCATACCTCTGTCATGGATTGGCTGATTTTTGTCCAAATATTTTCCTTGGCATGAGCCAAAGTGTTTGCCATCAGTACAACAAAACATACAATTTGCGCCAAATTTAGCACCGGATTTTAGTGCATTTTTTTCTCAATTGGGATGAGTAGCCTAGCGCTAAATATAGCTCTATTGTACAATTTTTAAAGTGTCTTTTTTTGCGCCAAATTTGGATCTTTTTTAATGCCAAATTTTGCGTCATATTTTGCACCAAGATTTGCATTTGGTTTTACAAGAAGTTTTGTTCCCTTTTTTGCATCAATTTCTTCTTCTATTTTTGTGCCATTCTTTGCTTCTAGTTTTGTGTCATAATTTGCATCAAGTTTTACACCATATTTTGTATTTGATTTAGTGCCTTCTTTTGCATTCAGTTTGTGCCAGCTTTTGCATCTAGTCTTATGCCATTTTTTGTATCCAATTTTGCACGATATGTTGAATCTTATTTAGTGGCAATTTTTTCATCCATTTTTGCACCATTTTTTGCATCCACTTTTGTGTTTTATTTGTCTTCCTTTTTTGCATCTTATTTTGCATCCTACTTTGCACCATATTTTGCATCAAAATTTGCATGATTTGTTGCATCCAATTTACCATAATTTTTAACACGGTTTCTTGCATCCAGTTTTGCATTCTTTTGAGCATCTAAATTTTCATCCTATGTTGAACCATGTGTTGGGTCCACTTTTGAATCTCATTTTGTGTCTAATTATATGTTCAATTCTGAGCCATTTTTTTGTCTACTTTCGCATTTGTTTTTGCACCAAGTTTTTAATAATTTGTTGCACCTCACTTTGCATCCAATGTTGCATCTCAATTTGCATCCAAATTTGAGCCATTTTTATGCCCACATTTGCACCATTTTTTCTAGTTTTGTGTCCAATTTGGCACCAATTTTTATTTCCAATTTTGCATCCTTTTTGGTGTCTAATTTTGCATTCTTTTTATCATGCAAATCTGCATCCTTTTTTCTGCCACATTTTGTGTCCACTTTTTCATCTCATTTTGCATAGAGATTTTAGTTTGAATTTCATGTAGTTACGTATCATTTTTGGCATCCTTGGTTTCACCCCTTTTTAGTCCCATTTTGCATCTTGTTTTGTGTCTTTTCTTACATTCTTTTTGCACCCAATTTTTCATCCTACTTTTACACCATTCTTTGCATCCTAATTTTGGTGTCCATTTTTTCATCCTTGTTTGTGCCCAATTTCGTATCCTTTTGTATGCCCTATTTTGTTCCCTTCTTTGTGTCTAGCGTTGAACATTTTTTTTAATTCTACTTTAAAACCCTTTTGTGTCATTGTTTTCATCTTGTTCTGATGGCTAGTTTAACATCCAATGCTACACCCAATTTTGCATCCATGGCTACATCCACTTTGGCCTTCTTGTTTAGAGTTTTACTTTTATTTCCATTTATGACCCCCTTTATGGCTTCATTTTACTAATTTCAATTACATAGTGAAATATATTACAATTTATAAATGTCATTTTGTTGTAGGATTTAATGCACTGTTAGATGAACATAAAACCCTCTCAATCTATCCCAAAAACCTAGGACAAACTGATTAAGAGAAATGTTTTTCTAAGGCTCAAGATTCTTAGTAGATCAAGATGTAGAGTATAGATTAAGAAAAATAGAAGGAATTCCTGTGAGTCCTCACATGCAGGTCTTGTTGGAGTTTTTAGTGTATCTGGGAAGCGCTCCTAGCTAGCTCCAAAGCTTGGTCCTACACATAAGAGAGAGAAAAATTAAATCTTCACATCATAATATCTTGATAATCAAAACTATCAGAAACATATACATATTATTAAATAAATAAATATAAACAAAAATCCCATACATTCATTAGTTAAATAGAATAAGTAAAAAATGAATAGTAGCATATGGAAGGAAGAACAACTGATCTATATTAATAAAGGAGTCAGAGGAAATTTACAACCATTAGATGAAGTTGTAGCAACACCTCCCCCAATGCCTAGTTCCAAAACTCTCCCTCCCAAGATAGATCTCATCAGTGTGACAGTACAAGAATTCCCATCCTTTTCTCAATGGCCAAGCCTCCAATATACAGGAAAGTGAAGGCTATGAATATTTCCCAAATTCCTCATTAGTTCAATTTGGGTAAAATATTTTGGGTGAATAATTTTTCCTCATATAAAAATGGCCCTTTCCACTTTTAGATGCTTTTGTGCTTAGGAAAATGCTTCCCCATGCTTTATGTCTCTTTCCCACTTTTGTATGCTTTTACTTTTTAGGAAAATGATAAATATGAGGATAAAGAGATCACATTCCACCATATGAGTTTTTGAAAGTGAACAAGAGTGTCAAATTCTAGTTAACTCGAGTTTTTTTCCTCGTGATTGAGTGAGAATTTTGGTAACAAAAGTTAGATGAATGGGACAACTTGTTATAGACTAGGATAACATGGTTCTCATGGTACATAACTTGTATTATAGTCTTATATAGTCTAAGAGAAAGGGGTATTTCAACCAACAACATAATATTGTCCTCCAAGATGATGAGGAGGTATTTTCATGTATAACACATTTAAGAAGATATCACAATTCAAATTGATAACTTAATATTTGTAACCAATTTAAGGGTAACTAACAACATTCATAAAAAGGATAGTTGTATCCTCATATATAACGATTCTCCATCAAAAAATAATTGACAATTTTCAATATACAATATGAATACTAAATCAACACTTATCGTAGATATCATTATTCCAAGGTAAATTCACAACATTACATCTAAAACTAGTAATATCATCATACATAATGATTCTCCATCAAAAAGCATTGGAAGTTTTCAACGCATATATAAAGTAACAAGATAATACTAATAATATCCTCACCATATTTAATCCAATCAACTAAGATTTAAATGTGTGATTATCAGATTAAATATTTTGTGAACACCATTATTCTAAGGTAAATTCACAACATCCATCAAAAAATAGTAATATCATCATACATAATAATTCTCCATCAAAATAATGCTGATAATTTTCAATATATACATAAAATAACAAGATAAAAAAGATAATATCATCATCATATTTAATCAAATCAACTAAAGTTAATGTATGATTAAAAAATAAAAATGTTTCACAAATATCATTATTCTAAGGTAAATTCAGAACATCCATAAAAAACTAGGAATCTCGTCATAGATAATAATTCTTCATAAAAAAATGTAAACAATTTTCAACATATTCATAAGGTAACAAGATAGCATCAATACTATCATCATCACTATTCGAATCAACTAAATTCAAATGTATGATTACCATATTAAGTCATCCCAACTAAATATCAAACATAACACATGACTAGATTGCACGACGAAAATCATAGTCAAGATCATCCTCATGATAATTTCCATGATCATCATCTTGACCATCCTGAGAATATCATCCATATAATCATCACCAACACCATCATCATGCTCATCATCATCATCATTGATATATGATGTAATCTAAATAGAGTTTGCATCATCATCTTCGTGGTCATTACCTGTAGCGTTCTAGAAAAAAATCAATACTACATGTTAGTACTAATTCTATGGCACAATGCATATTTTTATTACAATGCTAACCATAAAATGAGGTAGGACATACTAACATTTAATATTACTAAAAAATCAAATGAAAATATGGTTTAAGATATATTGGAGATCCAACTAAGATTACACTTGTAATTCACATTAAGTAGTAGAAACATTTTTTAATGCATATGAAGTAGGTACCCATTTGTTCTTCATATTATATTGTGAATGTTTCTTATGATTTCCATGCACAACTGGTAAATTAAGCGTTTCTTGAAGCTTTATTTCAAATTACAATTGTAATTAAGATTAGAAATAGAAGAAGTTAACAAAAAAGGTATGTCATATCAAAAAGTAAATTGTTTTTAATGAAAAATAAGTTGCATACAATATGAATGTCACATGAAATATTGAGTTGTTTTTAATACACACATTTTTCTCTATTATAAAATGGATCCTAATGTTCGTTCAAGAACAAATGGTCACAAATAATTACTTCATTTTATCCATTATCACACTTAATCCATTATACCTAGTGACGACAATGATTCCATTCAAATTTCTTTGAACTCCCTAAATATAATGTAAAAGAGAAAACTCCATGACTATGACCACGACCACAACCCCCTCCCTAGCCTCATTCGCCATTAGAGACAATGAACTTGGAGTTATGACCACGATAGCAACCCCTCCCTTGCCTCATGTCCACCATCAAAGGCATTGAACTTGGAATTAAGAGTACTCATGTTTTCTTTGATCTAATTAATCTCCAAGGAATAAAAAATTGATCAATATATCAAAGACTCCAACAAGGAATAAATATATCAGAGGCAAAGCTCAATAGGCTTTACAAAAGAGTGTGAAATAACAGTTATCTCTGTTTTATGAAATAACTCGAGTGAGTGGAATGAATGGTGGGAAACACTTACTAGCGACAGGAAGATTTTTGCTTTGCCCTTATTTCTATTATTGTTTTTGCTTCTTAAAATGGAGGCAAGTGTTTAAAAAAAATTCTAACAAATATTTTTAAATTAAAAAAAATATTTGCTTAGTTTTAGTTTTTTTTTTTTTTTTTTTTTTTTTTTTTTTTTTTAATATATATTTAGTTTTAGTATTCATTTTTATTTTCTAAATAAATATATTTATTTTGGTATTTCTTTTTATAAAAAAATTATATTTTGTTTTTATAAAAATGGATTTTAACCATTCCATTCATGCTAAATTTGATATTTTATAACAGAAGTTTAAATTATATATAAAAAAGTAACTTAATGCCATGGGTTGTGTCATTGAGATGGGTATTATACATCTCTTCTTTGCTAAGTAACACATATTTCATTAAATTTGGAATTAAACGGTGAATCTAGAATTTCAAAATAACCAAAAATCTCAACTCTAGTGATGTCTTTGTAATAAAAAGTTTCCAATTTTAATGAAATATGTGTTAAGTTATAGAATGTGCTTGGGTTTTCTTAATGCAATAAATTTAATTCTGCTCTTCATTATATCTTGAGATGTTCAACTTACACCTAATAAAACAATAAAGTTAATATAGGTGTGCCTTTATCCTTTATAGATCTTTGTCCCCATTAATCGTGGTCTTAATAGATTAATTGTCTTATGGTGGCCTCAGTGGTCACTCCCATTAGTTGCATGCTTTTTAGTGTTTTGTTAGTGAGATTTCTTAGGCTTGATAACATGTTATTTAATTTATGAAAATGTGTTATTTTCCATATTATTGTTAAATATTGATATTAAATATGTTGGTTTTGAGCATGGTTTAGCAAAAAGTTTCCAAAAGGTTTATAGATTGTATTTTATATTGTAATGATTCATTTCTTGATGAAATTGTTTTGGATATTTTTTTTAGTATATTAACTTGTATGTGATAAAGTCAAAAGTTACCTCTTTTTGAGATTTTCATTGGTCAATTTCCCTTAAGGCCATCAATTGCACCATTTAGTCCTAGGTTAAGGAAATATAGGAGTCATGAAGTGGCATTGTCCAAGCACTTAAATCTTGAAACATGTTTTTTGTAGTCACATCATACTTCCTTTATATGTAAATTACCCATGAAAATAGTCTCATGGAACATGAGGGGCCTCAATAGTAAAGGAAAACAAAGATTCCTAAAAGAAAAATGGTACCCAACGCACCCATCAATAATGTTGATATAAGAAACGAAAATATTAAGTGAGGTTCTAACTCATATAATTAGCAAATGGGGGAGGAATTTCCAAGTAGTAGTGATTGATGCTTAGAGATACTTGGGTGGAATGACTATTATTTGGAATGATTCGGAAATCAAGGTTACCAATATATTTACTGCTTTTCGCATTATGCCAATATAATTTTAGTTAATTGACATCGAGGACTACTACCATGTATCCAATGTTTATGACCCCAATATTGCCAATGGAAAACCTTTATTTCTCAATTCTATTTTGAGCAAAAGTAATTTATACTCCCCATATCCATGGATTATTGGGAGTGACTTCAATATTATCAAGTGTCTTGAGGAAAAGAAAGGATGAATCACGATGTTTACCAAGAGATTTTGTAAGATATACCATAAAGGCCCTAAAGTAGTCTCCATTAAAGTTCTCAAGCAATGAGTCTCCAACACACACATATGGATCAATGAGATGTAATACATATGCGTGTGGTGACTAACTTAATACACTTTTCTAATAACTCCACAAACTCAAGTATTTCACTCAATCACATAAATTGACCGTAGTGTGGCATAAGTAAACCAAGAGTAGACATGAAACCCTTAGACAACAAACATTTCCTAGATCCTCAATTAGGTTCTTAAATGATGAAGTGAAAATGCAAGGGGAAAAGAAGACTTCATGATGTAACCATCACAAACATGTGATCAAGTGTGACTAGGAGTGTATATATTCATATGTTTTCCAAAAAGGGGGTGAATACATGAGTTACCATTCATTGGGCCTTATTTTTATTTCTTTTGCTTTTTCTTATATACAGGACTTAGGGAATAAGGTTATCATAAGTTTGGAACAACTCATAGATATAAAATTTATATGAATTTTCACTTCAACCTTAGAGTTTAGACTTAGATAAATCATTATAGTGTATCTTTAATGATTTTGGCTTTCACATTTTGTTTTTCTTTCGTCACAAATGACAAAAGGGGAAATATTTTACCACAAATCTATGATGCTTAACCATAAAGGCAGCGTGCAATGAAAACAAAATAATGATGTTACTCTCTATGAAAATTATGGGTATTATTGAGAAAAGCTTATTCTTGTGGATGTGTCCTCCCTGGTTGAGAGGGAGTAAGGGTGGACACCATATTTTCCATGTGTCATGTACCATGGCCAAGACTAACACTTGTAAGCCTACTAAAGACAACATTAGGGAGAATGGTGGATTGGATAAACATTTGGGATCAATATTCTTTGAGAATTTGTAATTTGACTAGGACTAACTGCCATAAGTCAAGTACATTAATCCAAGATAAGAATAGTCATGAGGATCGACATTTCCTAATGTCAAATATTCTAACAGTGGATTAGGAAATGATCATGTGAGGAAATACCTGGTGAACATCCTGGTGGGGTAAGTGCTTAGAGAGGCAGTGGTGTCCAAATTTATGCCTCCCAATATTATGCTCTGATCTAATGGAGATATAGAACTTGTTAGTCAAGGCCTTGCTATTTTGACAATGTTGGCTTTGATGATGTAAATCATGGTTAATGCCTATCAATCCAGATCCCTTATTATATGAATATTTGAACTTCAGAGTCCTTTTTTGTCTCATTATGAGTACCTCCATAGTTTAGAGGGAGAGTCATCACCTTCATTATTTTCTTCATCACCACCATCATCGTCATCATAGCATTATCGTCATAATCACCATTCATGTCGTCATCACCATCATCATGATTATGGACATTGTCATTCATTGTCCATAATTATAGGTGTCATAAGAAATATCATCAACCCAACAAAGGTTACAAGTTCTCGAAAAGGGTTGTTACGAATGCAGACATAGATGAAAAAGTGCATGAAAACATGAGTGCAATAGTAGGCCTAAAACTTAGCATGAATTATGGTGAAACAAATGTGGATAAAACAATGAACGCAAAAAAGGACACAAAATTGGATGCAAAAAGGGATGTAAACATAGAAAAAACATGGGTGCAATAGTGGACACAAAATTAAATGAAAAATTGGACGCATCAGAAGTGGATGTAAAAGTAGATGCAAAATGGGATGCAAAAAACATAAACAATATTTGATGTAAACTTAGACACAAAAGAGGATGCAGAAGTGTAATAAAATGTGGGTTGCAATGATAGGCACAAGATATGCAACAAATTATGGCACAGCAAAAGTGGATGTAATAATAGACACACAAAAAACATGCAAACATAGATATTACAAATGCAAACATGGAAAAAAAAGTGGAAGAAAACATGAGTACAATAGTAGGCATAAAAATTACCATGGATTGTGGTGAAATAAATGTGGATACAACAATGGACGTAGAAAAGGACACAAAATTGGATGCAAAAAGGGATGTAAACATGGACCAAACATGGGTGCAATAGTGGACACAAAATTAAATGCAAAATTGGATGCATCAGAAGTGAATGTTGTTGAAAAATGTGCAACAAGAAATGTTAAATTAAGAATGTGCTAAAAATAGACCTGCTAAAAATAACATTTCTAAAAGTAGCATGTCTAAAAATAACAGTTTGGCTAGTGAGGTCATTGGCCACATTGGGTGAGAGGTGAAACTGCTAAAATTAGAAAGTTCTAAAAATTGCATTTCCGGGTCCCTTCCTATTTATAGCAGTCCCTAGTCTATCTATAGGAAGTAAAATTAATTTTGGTCTTAACAACAGTTGGAAATATTAATTAATTAATTCTCCATTTGTTAATTAGTTAAGGAAAAACAAACTTGAAGTCTTTGTGAGAACATGCAATTATTTCTCCACTGATTGGGGAATGTGTCCTTAATTTCCTCCACTGATTGAGGGAATAAGTATGAGTTCTATAATGAGAGAATCAATTGACTTAGTTCTAACTAGTCAAGTTCAATTAGATTATTTTAACAAGTTGCTAAAATAATAAAATATAGTTTGTTAATGCTTGCATGCATGTGATAACTATTATTTTAGATAACTGTGGATTCACTCATGGATAACTGTTGCATGTCAGTTCTGTTATAGACCCAGTTGAGATCAGATGTGGGACAGTGTACTATCAGATGCTTGAATATTTCTAGTAAGTATTCCTTGCATGGATAGGAGATTAGAGGACTTGTGGCCCATATATTGAGGCCTAGGTAGTCCATGATTTTCATCTTCTAATTGAAGATCATCAAATTATAGAAAGAGCAGGATAGCTATTGAGTTGATTCTTTTTGTATGTTGTTGAGGATCTCCACTTGATTGATAATACAGTGTTGGGGTTTTGTGCTAGTGCTCTCCCCTGGATATATCTTTTGTGTTATGTGTGATTGATTCCTTCTTATCGGTTATATCTGTTCTTATTGATGTTGCTCATGGTTGATTAAGCTTCTGCTAAATTGTTTGTAGAAGTAGATCAAGTGTTTTTCTTTAGTACATTGCATTACCAGGTGGTCTACAGGTGGGAAATTTCTACATGGTATTAGAGCTAGCTGATTTGTGGAAAAAATTCTACATGGTATCAAAGCTAGCTGATTTGTAGAAAAAATCTACAATAATTCTACATGGTATCGGAGCACAAGTGATCAAGCAAGAACAATATACTAAGAGGAGTTTTCAAAGTTTTGAGCTTTGGGCTGAGAGTTTGTAGAGAAGATCTAGAAATTTCTATACAAAATTTTCAGAAATAAATAGTAGATTTGGATTCCTTGTGGAAAAATACCCAAAATTAAAAAAAAAAATTGGCTGAATCAGAGTTCGAATGAGAGAGATATCGCTGATTTAAAATCAGCTCCTTTTCTAGAAAATTTCATGATGGTGGGAAAGCGGAAATAGATTGGTATGCTAGCCAAGAACTTGTATGCACTTGAGCTACAAGATGCATGTAAATCCTTGAGGAGCGAGGAAAAGGTTAGATACTTGATGGTTGAGAGGGAGAGTAAATTACCTATCAACATGTAGAGCCAGAAGAAGTCTCAGACGATTGTGGAGGAGACACGATTGGTGCAGCAGCTTCAGGAGGTTGTGGAGTAGCCACAACAGGGGAAGCTAAGAGGATATCGAGTAGAGACATCTACTCATGTAGAGACCTCCAGTAGGGGGAAACTTCGAGCCAGGTGGGCTGAGGGATCACATGTAGCCATACCTCCAGGTAGGAGGTCGGGCATTATAGAGTGTTTGTCCCAAGGAGGAGGGGCAGGATCCTTGAGGTACCCAACCTCTTGGATGAGATCTTGCTACATGAGCCCCAATTTGGAGTAGCAGGAACTGACTGATTGGATAAAGATAGATGCATATGGAGTGGCAGAGAGAGTGACAGTGTAGGGAATCCCAAGACAGTGCATAGCTAGCAGGCTGCAACAATGCGAGAAGCACAAGTGTTTTGCGCAGTGCTAGGTGGCACAAAGAGGTGTGCAATGGTGCGATATGCATGGAGATGTTGTAGTAGAGCAGATGTCAGAGAGGGAGCACTTGTCAGCAGCAAGTAGAGCTTCAGCATCAGAGTATGTTCCTAGCCCAACGGAGTGGTCAATTGGGAGTGTTTTTGTTCTAAGTGTTGTTGGAGCAAGTGGACCGGGTAGATGTGTTACATGCAGAACATTCCAGAGTTACAGGATCGGGTTTGAGAGAAGTCCATTCTTGTTGAGAGAGAGTGTTGAAAAATGTGCAACAAGAAATGTTAAACTTAGAATGTGTTAAAAATAGACTTGCTAAAAATAGCATGTCTAAAAATATCATGTCTAAAAATAGCAGTTTGGCCAATGAGCTCATTGGCCACATTGGGTGAGAGGTGAAACTGCTAAAATTAGAAAGTTCTAAAAATAGCATTTCCGGGTCCCTTCCTATTTATAGCAATCCCTAGTCTATCTATAGGAAGTAAAATTAATTTTGGTCTTAACAACAATTGGAAATATTAATTAATTAATTCTCCATTTGTTAATGAGTTAAGGAAAAAAAAACTTGAAGTCTTTGTGAGAACATGCAATTATTTCTCCACTAGTTGGGGAATGTGTCCTTAATTTCCTCCACTGATTGAGGGAATAAGTATGAGTTCTATTGTTGACACCTAACCTTCATGATTGGGGGAATTTGTGTAAATAAATAAATTAGGAATGTGAACAGTCATCGGGAGATGAACTGAACATTCACTCCTATTGTATATAACAATAACCTACCTATGGAATAATAGACGAATCAGTTTTGCTGCCTTTGGAGAGTTACTGCCTGGCCTGACATGGTATCAGAGCCAACTTTTGTTCTTTGTAACTCCCTCCTGCATAGTCTACTCATATTCTACCCATGTTTTGCAGGCTGACCTGTCTGTCATATCCCTGTGAAATCTCAGTCATTATTGAATAATTTCGTTGTGTGTGAGTTCCATTTTGCTATGCGTTATACGCATGGATTCGTTGTGAGTCTCAACTGAAGCCTATCCCTGCCTGTTCTTCTGAATACAATAATCGCTTTTTGGCTGTCCTGACAAAGAACTGAATAGTCAGACCATGTCATAAACGTTTCAAAAGGGAGTTATTCCTACATTGCATGAATTGCTTCATGCTACGCCTCCATTGATTATACTCTGCGGATTCTCACATCTCAACTGCGCCTCCATTGATTATTCTGTGTGGATCTTGCAGGTTTGAGCCTTGAAAACTATTTGAGCTCTTTTTTTTGTATCTTCATTACCCGTATGCGTTGGTCTTCTTCGATGATCGAACTCGGCATTTTTTTTCTCTCTCTGGATTTAGTCGTAGCAATAAATCTGTGCTACTTGCGCGAACTGGAGCTCGATTTTCTGAGTTGAATGGTTCATGGTGTCTCTGTCTACAAAATGGTGTCTCGATTTTCTGAGTTGAATGGTTAATGGTGTCTCCGTCTATGGAATGCGTACACAGTAAAGTTATATTAAATGACTTCACATTAACATTATTATTCATTGTTGAAACTCTGTTCAAACGTATTAACATACGTTTGTGGGTCTGTAAATTTTTTAACGGTCTTCAACGGTTGAATCTGGAATAGTGTTTTTATAAATGATTCATACCACATAAGGATTTTGGTTGATTATACAATAACATCATGCGAACCTTATGCGTTTTGTACCTGTGCCATCAGCACGAGAATCATTGCAGAATATATTTGAAACTCTGGATTGAATTTTTTAAAAGAAATGTGATGAATGAACCAACACCTATAGAATATTTGAGAATATTTGCTTGTTTGTCTATGAACCAGTGCTCTGCGGATTTATTTTTATGAACGAGGTCTCGGTTCCCAGAGAAGAGTCCACAACAGCCGCACAGTCACAAGGAGTCCAACAAAGTGTTGAAGAAGATCAATGCACATTTTTTTAAAATCATTAAAATCATTTGAATGATAATGTTACCCTGCTGCGTTGTATAGTTAAAACATTGAAGTGATATGTAATATATAAATATATTACAACATTTGATACATAATATTTCAATGTAATGCTGGATGATTTTATCAACATTGGAGGCGTAAGGAAGAGATTTGAAATCTTTTGAGAATGCATTTTTGAGCATAATTTCACTGTATATCAGCAGAAGTATTTTTTTTCCATCAGCAGAAGGTTTTTTTTACAGAATGCATTCAATCATCTCTATCATAGGAATAGTTCTCACTGGCAAGGAGAACTATCCTGATTGGTCCCGGATGATACAACACACCCTCATCTTCAATGAGTTGTGGAAAGGAGTGTGTTTCGGAGAAGGAGACAGTGACCCAGAAAAGCCTACCTCAGACAAAGACCTCGCCATTTGGGAAAACAAGAACAGCAAAGATTATGCATTAATCACAACATCTGTAAATAAAGAGGTGAGTCACCATATTTCATCATATTCAACTGTGTTTCAAGCCTTACAAAAGCTGAAAGAACTCTATGACTCACATTTTTCACTTGAAGTCATCCAACTCATGATTAAACTCTTCACCCTTGAACTGCAAAATAATGATCCTCTTGCTCTTGCATCTGAAATAAAGTCTATAATGCATGATATCAAATCCACTAAGGTTGAGCTGGATATCTCTCTGATTGCTTTTTCTCAAGGCACTTTATCCTACATACTCCAATTATCTTGAGTCTTTGCAAGCAAATGGAAATCTCAAAGATATAACCTTTGACTCTCTAGTGAAAAAGTTTGCTGAAAGAGAAAAGGCCTTTGGAAAGAAGACAGCCCTTGAATCGTCTGAAGAGACTGTGTGCCTTGCTCATAAAGAAAAGCATCCTGCTCAAGATTCTACAAGAGGAAGAGATGGACGAAGAGGAAGATATTTCAGAGGCAGGGGGGGCAGACATCCTCAAGGAGAAAAGGCAAATTCACACTATATTCGCTACAAAAGAAATGGATCACATGATGCATCTACATGCAAGCTACCATGGGAAAAAATTGAGTAGAGAAGAAACCAACAAAAAGGTAAAATTGATGATACGGACAAAGGTAAAGCACCTGAATCCACTCACTATGTTGAGGCACAATGTAATATTGGAGTAAATGAAGATTTGTTTAATACTTCACTTGCTTCCTGGAAAAATGATTGGTTGCTTGATTCAGGAGCAATCTGTCACATGACTCATAGAAAAGATTTTTTTGAAGATTTCACTGACAATGTTGATGGAGTAGTATATTTTGCAGATCAGTCAAAAATCAAGCCATCAGGGCTTGGCACAATCAGGCTTAAACCACCTGGTCTCTCAGACTTTCTTCTGGATCATGTTCTATATCTCCCACAGCTCAAGAGAAACTTGTTGTCCTTCGTCCACATCCGCGAGCAAGGTCACTCCATTCATATGTTTGATGGCAAGCTTGAGGTAAGAAAAGCATCTGATCACTCACTTGTCATGAGGGGAATAGAAGAAGAAAGACTTTTCAAACTGCAAGGAACATCTGCTCATTCTCAATATTTCTCATCATGAAGAAGGTACACTTCCATCAAGTTTATTATGGCATGCTAGATTTGGACATTTAAACTATGACAGTCTCCGTTTATTGAAGAAAAATGGTGTTGCTGGTTTGCCTACAATCCCTAGAAAACTTAAGCAATGTGATGCTTGCATTCTAGGAAAGCATAGCAAACAGTCATTTCATGACTCACATTCAAGAGCACATAGGAAGCTTGAACTTATTCATTCAGATTATGTGGTCCAATGCCTGTTCCTTCTGCAAATGGAAATAAATATATCATGACATTTATTGATGATTACACCAGAATGTGTTGGGTTTATTTATTGAAGAACAAATCTGATGCTTTTCAAACATTCAAGAATTTTCATAAATGGATTGAAAATGATGCACAATCTCATATTGGGTCTATTCGCACTGATAATGGAAAGAATATACATCAAATGAATTTGAACACTATCTTCGCCAACATGGGATTAAACATCAAACAATTGTGCCTTATAATCCCCAACAGAATGGTGTAGCTGAAAGAATGAATAGAACAATCTTGAATATGGTACGATCCATGCTTTTTTTCAAAAATGTAAAGATAATGTTTTGGGCTGATGCTGTTCTATGTGCTGCGTATATAAAGAATAGATGTCCATCTAGTGCTATAAGAAACAAGACTCCTTATGAATTGTGGTATGGACATGTTCCTTCGGTCAAACATCTCAGGATTTTTGGTTCCACCTGTTATGCTTTGATACCAAAGGTACATAGAAACAAACTTGGTGTTAGAAGTCGTAAGTGTATCTTCCTGGGGTATTCAAACACCTCCAAAGCATACCGCCTCTATGATGAAGTAAATAAAAAGTTTGTTGTATCTAAAGATGTAATTTTTCTTGAATCATCCAAATCTGACAATGTTTTTGAGCAGCAACTTGATTGCTTGGATAGATTCGCAAAAACAAAATCATTTCAAGAATTTGATAGTCAGATTCCACATCTTGAAGAGGGGTTTCCTATTCTAGATCAACATGTGGAATCTTCTTCTGAAGAACACTCTCCCCCGACTGAAACTCCAACAATGGATGAT
>APFE030085413.1:106044-131580 GCA_000404065.3 Pinus taeda
ACTACCAGACCAGACATTTTATTTGCTGTTGGAATCCTCTCCAGGTTTATGCAAAAGCCTTGTGAGGGACATTGGTCTACTGCAAAAAGAGTTCTAAGGTACTTGAAGAGAACTCAAGACCTTGGAATCAAGTATACACAGGTGGATGACTTCAGCTTGATTGGATACTCTGATTCAGCTTCGATGGAGACAAAGAAACTGGAGTATCTACTTCAGGATATGCTATGAGTCTTGGATCAGGAGCTGTCTCTTGGAGATCATGCAAACAATCAGTTCCAACAGACTCCACAACAGAAGAAGAATACGTGGCAGCAGCTGAAGCAATGAAAGAAATTGTGTGGCTCAGAAAAATTATTGAAGATTTGCAGGTAAAACAAGTACAATCAACTCCACTCATGATTGACAACACCTCTGCAATAAAGTTGGCCAAGAACCCAAAGTTCCATGATCGAGCAAAGCATATCAATACTAAATATCATCTGATACGACATCATGTTGAGGCCAAAACAATCCATCTCCGTCATTGTTCCACAAATGAGTAAATTGCAGACATCTTCACCAAATCACTTGGAAAAGAAAAGCTTGAACGATTCAAAATGATGCTTGGACTCAGCAACATCCCTTCAGATTAAGGGGGGGAATGTTGACACCTAATCTTCATGATTGGGGGAATTTGTGTAAATAAATAAATTAGGAATGTGAACAGTCATCGGGAGATGAACTGAACAATCACTCCTATTGTATATAACAATAACCTACCTATCAAATAATAGATGAATCAATTTTACTGCCTTTGGAGAGTTACTGCCTGGCCTGACATCTATAATGAGAGAATCATTTGACTTAGTTCTAGCTAGTCAAGTTCAGTTAGATTATTTTAACAAGTTGTTAAAATAATAAAATATAGTTTGTTAATACTTGCATGCATGTGACAAGTATTATTTTAGATAACTGAGGATTCACTCATGGATAACTGTTGCATGTCAATTCTATCAGAGACCCAGTTGAGATTAGATGTGGGATAGTGTACTATCAGATGCTTGGATATTTCTGGTAAGTATTCCTTGGATGGAGAAGGATCTATTATAGGAGATTGGACGGCTTGTGGCCTAAATATTGAGGCCTAGGTAGTCCATGATTTTCATCTTTTATTGAAAATCATAAGATTACAAAGAGAGTAGGATATCTATTGAGCTAATTCTTTTTGTATGTTGTTGAGGATCTCCACTTGATTGATAATATAGTGTTGGGGTTTTATGCTCGTGCTTTTCCCTGGATATATCTTCTGTGTCATGTGTGATTGATTCCTTCTTATAAGTTATATGTATTCTTATTGATGTTGCTCATGGTTGATTAAGCTTCCACTAAATTGTTTGTAGAAGTAGATCAAGTGTTGTGATTTAGAACATTGCATTACCAAGTGATCTAGAGGTGGGAAATTTCTACATGGTATTAGAGCTAGCTTATTTGTGGAAAAAGTTCCACATGGTTCAGGGCTAGCTGATTTGTAGAAAAAATCTACAATAATTCTACAAATGTAAAAGTAGATGCAAAATGGGATGCAAAAAACATAAACAATATTTGATGCAAACTTGGACACAAAAGAGAATGCAAAAGTGGAATAAAATGTGGGTTTCAATGATAGGCACAAGATATGGCACAAATTGTGGCACGACAAAAGTGGATGAGAAAGTGGATGTAATAACAAACACACAAAAAAGATGCAAATGTAGATGCCAGACAAGATGCAATAAGGGTTGTAAAAATGGATGCAAACATGGGTGCAATAGGAGAAACAAAATTGGATCAAAAATATGGATGCAATGGAAGTAGATGCAAAAGGATATACAAAATTAGGCACAAAACCCAACACAAAACTGAATGTAAAAATAGATGCAATATTTGATGCAAAAGAGGATGCGAAAATGGATGCAAAAATGGAAGCAAACATGGGTATAATAGTAAGTACAAAACATGGCATAAATTGTGTCACAATAAAAGTGGATGTAATTATAGATGCAAAACAATAAGCAAATTAAGATGCAAAAAGGGATTCAAAAGTGGACATAAACATGGGTTCAACAATGGATGCAAAATAGGATGCAAAAGTTGATGCCACAAAATTCAATGCAAAAGTAGATGCAATATGAGACACAAAACCTGATGCAAATATTGACACAAAAGTGAACATACAAATGGATGAAAAATAGACGTAAAATTCGATGAAAGATGTATACGAGGATGCAATCGTGGATGCAAATTTAGAAGCAAAAATGGGTGCAAAGGGAGGTGCCAAACTAGGTGCAAATTATGGCACAAAAAAATTGGACAGAATAGTGGGCACAATAACAAATGAAAAAGAGGATGTAAATATGGATGCAAAACAAGATATAAAAGTGATTTCAACAAAAGTAGATGGAAAACTAGACACAAACCTCGATGCAAAACGTGGCTCAAAGAGGATGTAGAAATGATGCAAAAATGGATGCAAAAAATTATTTAAAAAATGATGCAAAAGAGGATGCAAGAGATGATGCAAAAGTTGATACAAGTGTAGGCACAAAAGGTGGATGCAATAGAGTATGAAAAAATTGGTGAAACAAAATTAGGTTCCAAACTTGATGCAAAACATGGTGCAAAGGATGGCACAAAACTTGGTCTAAAACTTGGCATAAAACCTGGTGTAAATTTTGATGCAAATGCTATTAAAATACCTGGTGCTAAACTTGATGTACAACTTGGTACAGAACCTAGTGCAAACTTCACATCACGTTTTGCACCATATTTGATAAATCAACACGAATAGCACCAAAAATGGGCTCTATATGAAAAAAAGGAAGCAAAAAGGGACACTAATCACATGTTTTTCTTGTAGTGCATTAGGGACTCACTCTCTAACTTCTTGATTTTAAGTTCCAATTTGTGGGTCTTCTGCATTTCCTATAGATATAAAGTATCATTTTGCACTTTTTTCAATTCTAGATTTTGGAATTTTTGCAGTAATTTCTCATTTTCCTATCTTTGTATGGACAATTCTTATGATAATATAGCTGGATCAGTTGTTGTTGATGTAGACTCAATGGTTTTTTATGATGAACTAGGCTATTTACCCACCACTATTATTGGGACTGCTATGAGTGGAACCCTAGCAAGCTGTGAGGTTTCCTTCTCTTTTAATAACTCTTCAATTTTCTCTTCCATTTTCTTCAACTGTATATTCTTCTCAATGATAAGCTTGAGCATATCCTCCTTTTGTTGTTCATTCTTTACCATATCCTTGGTCAGAGAATCTTATGTTTAATGCAACTCTAACTGTTTCTTCAATGCAACAATGTTTGTATCTTTCTTCTTAAGGAGTAGCTCTGCATCTTTTACATCTTTGGGATCATACCCACTTTAATTACAAAATCCTCTAATGATTTTATTCTTCTGCCTTTGGCTAAAGAAGAAATATTTTCTAACTTAAGTTGGGACTGAACATTAGATAGGGCAGTCCTAAGTTTAGTAAGAGACATAGTTGTAGTTTTCATAGTAGAAAACAACATCTCACCAGTCTATCTATGCATATCCATCTGATCAATTGGATGGATTTGATTGGTATCAAATGAAAACACAATATTTTTGTAATTTGATGGTGATTTAGGAAATGGAATCTGGGCTTGTAAGAAAGCCATTTTCATTCTTTCTTTCTCACTGTCAAAAGTAGAAATAAACCTATGTTGGGAGGTTGAAGTTTGTTTCCAGAACTGGCTATACACATTGGACTTTAAAGTTTCATTTTTCTATTTAATTTCTAGGAACCTTGAAAATATATTCTGATCATTCAAAGAGCTAGTTCCTATGGACTGAATAATTTCTAGAGGCTCTCTATAAGGTGAAGTTGTAGGAGGAGTAGTTGAAACAATGGTTGTGGGAGGAGTGGTTGAAGCACTAATCCCTACTGATGTAGACACTTCTCGATCTCCAAGATCAATGATCATTAGTGGAGTTTCTTCTACTGATGTGACCAAGCTAACCTTAGGATTTTTTTGTTGAAAAATAAATCCTTTCATAATATATTTAGTACATGAAGTTTCCTCTGTCAACCTTTTATGTTCCTTTCTTTGAGAAACTAGAGTCTGTTTAGTGGGGGTAGATACAACTTGCTCATCTGCCTCTTGAAGAATCCCATCAACTGATTGTTCTTGATTCATAATTTTTTATATTTCTCCCCTTTGAGTGTGATTATAAGGAATCATTTTGAAAGTAACTCTCAAAGCATAAATGATGCCAAAACAATCATAGGACCAAGTGAAACTTGGCTAGAAATTCATCTTCCTTAACAATGCATCTGCCTCGACACTAGCTCACCTAGTGTTGCTAATAAATGATCCAATCTCTGATTTAAGATAGAATTGAGACTTCCTTTTACCTGACACACATTGTAGCTCATCCATGTGAATCATATACCTAATATATTTGAGAGAATATATTCTCATAAGAACATATTTAGGCAACTTATGTGGTGCAAGCTCACAACCATATATACTCTTACCTCAGTGTAGTTCTAGTATAAATACTAGTTACCAGTTTTGGCTTGTTCTCTTATGCAAAATCCTTTTAATTTCATCCCCAATCCTTTTCTTTTTTTTACTGTTAAGGAGTTGCGACTCTAGATGTATCAATGCATCTACAAATTCTGCAAATGAGGAGGTCGTAGAAGTTGTTCTGACTATTTTTTTTTCCAATTAACCATTGATTGGTTAACTCCTTGTTCATCATGCTTGATGATTTTGATAGGTAACATATGACCCTCCTATAAAAGAAACGTGTGGACAATTACAAAGCTATAACTGAACACTCCCTACAAAGTGAAGTTCATGTATATTATCAGCCAAGAATTGGCTGTAATTATACATGAATGTTGGTTATTGATCTTTATTAAAAATGGATAGGAAACCAAGGATAGTCTCATCAACACACTAGTCATTTGGGTATCCTAATAAATAATAAGGAAAGGAAATGCAATGTCTGGAGGCTTTAGGAAACATGGCAAATGATTAAGGTATATTTCTTTTGGGCAATTCTACATCCTGAACAAAAAAGATTTTAAAAATTTGGGCTCTCTATGGGAAGGTTAACTTATGGTACAGATCTATAAGTGTTACTCGTGAAAAACGAGTGAGAGAGTCATATTGGGGGATTGAGAGCATTTGATTTATGATTTCAGCAGAAATGGTTATCATAATGTCTCCATTCTGAGCCATGTTGCTCTTTTCATAGGATCATATGTCGCTTGACACTAGGTAATAAGGTCAGGGAACTCATGTGTCTTTGGGAAACTAAAGAGAGGTAACAGGGATTCCCAAAACCTAATTGGATCTTGTTTGTCAAGATAATTATGTTTGAGCCACAAGTGTAGTTTATAGAAATTGAACTCACACTTGGCTTCTATGATTTTGAATAGTGAGTCTACTAGAGGAACATGGTCAAAGTCGAGCTGAGTTTGAATGGCATAACTTTCAACTACACTCTACTTTTTGGATTTCCCTTTTGGGGCCATACTGGTAGACAGAAGGAAATGAAATGCTAGCAACAGACTGAGTGAATAAGAAAAGTTTGGGAGAAATTGTTTACTTGTGAATGGAAGAAAATGTTAGAGGAAAGTAACAAAGAGACAAGAAGAGTTTTATTTGTAATATGTTTGGAAGGGGTAACTATTTACTTTATAATTGTCAGTGCTTTAATGCATAGGAGTGGAGCTATAATGGGTGATTACATCATGTATGAAAGCAAGGCAGTAAGCATGTGAGGTGGAAATAGATGGATGAATAGGCAATGGGTATGTGAGGTGGCAGATTAGGATTGGTTGAGGGATAACGGTTAAGGCGCGGGATGGAAAAGCCTTTGGCGGAGGGAAATCACGAATGGTTTGTTGGGGGGGGTGGTGAGTGGTTTGTGGTTTTGAGTCCGGAGGGGGGGGGTGTGGATTGATAATGGTGGCGAAAATTTAAGGTTTTGGCATCCTCCATGGAAACTACTTTAAGGATCCCCCCCCCCCAGTCGCATAAACGATAAATGGTTGGGGGGGAGAGGGGTACGAAGTCTCTACCCACTATTGATCTGGGCAGGGAGTAGATCCACCATTGAATCATGCTCTCTTATTATCGAAAGCCACCAAGAATTTTTGTAGTATATTGACTTGCATATAATCAATTATGTGCTTTATAATATAAATTCAAATGCCAAAGGTTTATAACCAAATAATTAATCCCAACTATGGAATTAATCAGAAATTAACAAAATTTAACATTTTTCTAATGTGGCACATTTAGACTAGTAGCCTTTGCATTTATTTTTATATGAAAATGAAGCTTTTGTTTTCTTTTTTCTTCCCTAACATTTTATTTTTCTCTTGCCTTCTTTCTTTAGGGTAGCTAATTCCTATGATTTTATTGATATAGATGCCTATAAAATATAAAATTGTCCTAACATTTTAAATTTTCTTTCTTTTTCATCCATATTCTAACTTAACATTTTGAATTTATTTTTGACTAATATTCTAACTTATCAAAACCAAATATTGTTACAACATCGGCTCCAGCTGGGGACTGCTTCCCCTAGTGGGATGCAGAGAACAAGCAGGTACAAGTGCCTTCTCCTCAAGCTATGGAGTCTTTGATGAAACAAATACTCACTTGCAATTTTTTCAAAATAAAACTCTTTGGATATTTACAGATGATGAATGAATGGATGAAAAATTAATATTGGATATAATGTTTCAGATAGTTCCCATTGACTGGCAATGAGGAATACTATCCTTCTGGATTCTGTAGGATGAATGTATTATTTCCTTTGACTTCTGCAATGTTAAATGGACCAAACCAGAGGTTGTCAAATTTTGCATGCTTGTTTTTATCCTCTCTTATTGTATCCCATATAAGCACCATGTCATGTTTCTTGAAATTCCTTTCCCTGACCTTTCTATCAAACAACTCCATCTTGTTTCGATATTTCCTTAGCTTGTACTGAATTTCATCCCTGTCCTCATTCAACTCAATGATTTGATTTATCCTTCTTGAGAAATCATGTTTTTCTTCATAATATTCCTGAAGGAATCTCATAACAGCTAAAGCTAAATGCGTGGGAAAAATTGCTTTCTTACCATAGACTAATTGGAAAGGAGACTTGCTTGTGGACCTCTTAGGGGAAACTCTATTTTCCCAAATTGCATGGATTTGGTGGCTATCCCAATTCTTTTTATGGTCTTCAAGAGTCTTCTTAATGATCTTAACTAAGCTCTTGTTGGAGGACTCCGATAGCCCATTACCCTATGGATAGTATGGTGTAGAATGGTGTAATAGAATTGAATACTTTTGGCATAACTCAATCATTTTAACACTGCTAAAATTTGTTGCATTATCTGTAACAATCTATTGAGGACATCAAAATATTGATAAAATATTCTCCTCAAGGAATTTAATCACAACAATATCAGTTTCATTTTTAATAGGTATATCCTCTACCCATTTGGTAAAATAGTCTGTAGCAGTTAGAATCCATCTATGTTGATTACTTGATTATGGATGAATTTCCCCCATAAAGTCCAACCCCCATTATAGAAAATGAGCCTAAACCAATACTGTAACAAGAGGAAGTGCTGACAACTTCTATTTACCTGTAAATATTTGACATTGTGTGCAAATTCTTACTCTTGCTCCAACCTCTTTAAAAAGTGTGGGCCAGTAGAAGCCTACCTTTAAAATTGTGTAGGTTATTGCTCTCTAGGCATAATGTCCACCATAAAACCCTACATGGAACTGATCTATAATTCCCTCTGTTTAATTTTCAGTTAGAAAAAGAACAAGGATATTAAGAGGGTCTTTCTAGTATAGATTAACATATATAATGTAATATTTCATTGCTTTAAGCTTCAGGACTTTACACTGCTTCAAGTCAAGTTCAGCTGGACATTGAAAATCTCTAAGAAACTACACAATATCAAAATACCAATCAGAGAGTAGCTATTTTTGATCTATATAAATGAGAATGGCTTGATCTGAAGAAAGAGTTTCTTGTGGATTCTCCCCTTCTATTAAAGAAAGAGGCTCTTATGTATTCTCCCTAGATGAAATTAATGAAGGTTCTTATGGATTCTCCCCAGTTGAAATTGAGGAAGGTTCTTGTGGATTCTCCCTAGATGAAAGTTCAGAAACCATATTTATCCCCAATACTTTGCAATTGGATTCAAATAACAATTTGCCCAAACATTGATCCTTTACTAGCTTTGTGGTCTCAATCTCAAGATCAAATTCAAAAATTTTAGCAATCCATCCCCCTCTTCTCCTATCAGTATCAGGTTGGGTTAAAACAATTTTGACAGCATGATTAGGGACATAGGTTGTAATGTGTGAATGAAAAACATAGGTTCTAAAGGCCTCGAGGGCTTGGATTAAAGCATAAGATTGCTTTTCAATAATGTCATACCTAAGCTTAGCATCCTAATGACTTTGGAAAAGAAGGGTATGGGTTGGTCATCACCATTTGTATTCTACTGTAAAAGTACAACTACTAAGGTTGTCTCTAATGCAGAAGAAAATATGCTAAAAGGTGAAAAATAATCAGGACTGATTAATGTAGGGGCCTCAGATATAGACTTTTTGATATGATCAAAAGCATATCTAGTAGAAATTGTCCATTTCACTTCATTTTTCTTGCTTATCATATCAGTTATATCCTTTACTATCTCTGCATTATTCAGGATAAACCTTCTGAGAAAATTTATTTTCCCAAGAAAGGTTTATATCTCTTTGTTCTTTCTAGGCATAGATAGAGTTTGAATTGCTGAAACTCTCTTTGGATCAATGTTAATTCCCTCCTTGTAAATAATATTCCCTATAGTTTCCCTTCCTTTATAACGAATAAATATTTCTTTGGATTGATGGATATGCCAAAAAAAAATCACCTGTCAAAAACCTTGCTCACGTGTTTTAAATGATTTTCATCAGAATCAGAGAAAATAGTTAAATCATCTAGATAAATGATAGTGAATTAAGATGTTTTACCTACAAATGCTAGATCCATGGATCTCTGTGAGGTGTCTCCAACATTTGTTAGTCCAAATGGCATCCTAACATACATGGATGTACCCCAAGGAGTAGTAAAAATAGTTTTGTCTTAGTCATCTTGGCTCACCATAATATGGTTGTAACCAGAAAATCCATCTAGCATAGAAATCCTATTTGCACCTGAAACTTTTTCAAGTAGATGATCCATTTTGGGCAATGGGTAGTTATCCTTTAAAAATGTTTTGTTCAGATCTCGGAAGTCTACACATAGCCTAATTTCACCATTTTCCTTTCTGACATGAATTAGGTTAGCTACCCAGTCAGATTACCTTAGAGGGATTATGATATGAGAATGACGCAGCTTTTTAAGTTCTTTCTCAATAGTTGGAAGAAATATTGGGTTGTTTCTTCTTAGTTTTTGTTGGAAGGGGTTTGCTTCTGGTTTCAAAGGAATCTTATGGTCAATTAAAGATGTATCATAAGCTTTTAATTCATTATAAGACCAGGCAAAAACATCTTTGTAATTTTTAAGAAGATTCAAGTATATGATTTTTACATCCAAAGGCAAGGTTGATGACAATTTAACATTTATTACTTCATTTAAAGTCCCAATATTGGATTCTTTTATTTCTTCTTCAGGTGAGTTAAACAAGGGCTTTTTGGATACATCATTATTATCAAATAGTTTTTCCAATAGAACTAATCCTTTGGGAATAAAATTATTAGATAATTGGATGATATCATGATCAATAATTTTAGGACTGAATGAAGTTCCTGGGCTTTGTTGATTTTATTCTTAAACACATTTTTGATCTTATTGAATTTTCACATTTGAGAATTCATCAATGACTCGAAGAAAAGATTTTAATTGTTCATCATCCTGAAAAATATACCAATGTTTAAGCTTATAAGGAATTGATGGTCTATATTTGACTTGAATATGGTATTCCAACAATACTGGCTCAGAGATTTTGAAAGATCTTGCTGAAACAACAAGTGAATCAACATGCATATTCTCATCTCAGGGTATATAAATTATGCTAAATCCTTGGAAGAAATTTTCAGCTGCATACCAAGCTGCATTTCTATAGGACCTAAGCCTTGGGTGCTTTGTTCAATATAGGTTTCTAACCTGCTTCACTATTATGTGAAAATTAGAAAAGACACTCAATTTTTTAACCTTTAGACTCTTAGCTAGTTCAAGACCAAGAAGAAAAGCCTCATACTCAAACACGTTATTGATGACTTCAAATTCAAGTTTACATGACTGAGTTATATTTTCTTTATTTGGTGAAATTAGAACAATTCCTGCCTCTAGTCCTTCTTTTGAGCAAGAGCCATAAAAATAAAGTTTCCAGATATTTTATTCTACAATTTTAGGTTTGGAAACTATATTCTCGATGGAAAGTTGAGTATTTGATAAATTTTGCAAGCACAACTGAAATCAACCAAAATCCTGATCTACTGCATAGACGAGGCTATCTTTTGCTAGACCAGACCTACAAATAGTGTGGAGGAATCTGACTTACCTATATAACCTTAAATGTTCACCTCCATAGAATGGAATAGTAGCAAAAGACATGTCCATATAAAGTGATCCTCCAAGTTTAGCACAACATGATCTAGATAGGAGCATGCCAAACTTGGTAGGAATATCAATGAAAATTATGTCTAAAACTATACTCTTGACAGGTCTTTGGGCTAAGGTCACAACTAGCCCTTTGACCAGTCCTAGGCATGGTAATTTCTTTGAATCAAAGGTGTATAGGTCATGATAAGAATGAGTAACTTGTAGCTGGAGCTGGTCCATAATTACCTTTAGCATAAGGTTATGAGAGGCTCCAGAGTCCAACATGCGGTTATACAATTGAAAGCCATGGACTTTTAAAGTTACATAAAATGGTGGAACATTCTCATCAATCATATCAGAACTAGGGAAAAAAATGACTGAGGGTTTTTCATCTTGCAAACTAATAATATTTCCCTTAGCATCTACACTACAGGATTGTATCCATTTAGAAACTTGAATTTTTTAGCGAGGGTTTTTGGAAATTTCAGCTAAAGGGATAGGAATCTTGACTCTTTCCAATTCCTTTTCAATATTAAAATTTGTCAAAAAGGTCTTATTAGATGAAAAGGTTTCAATAGATGACTCTGTAGTTTTAGGTATTGGAGTTTGTGTTTGAAGAGAATTTGTTGCAGCTTCAATTATAGTGGTATATTTTAAAGGTCTACGTGGTCTCGATCTAGGTCTTAGATCATACCTCTTATTTAATTCTGCAATAAAAAATTCAGAGAATGCTTGATCTTTTGAAATTTGAGCATCTCCTTGTTCTTATTCAAAAGACTAAGGGGAATATGAAGGAACTATTTCCTTTTGTACTGCTGAAGAATCAACATTATTGATATCTTCAATGATTAAAGGACCTTTATCCTATGGTTATTTATCATCAATCAACAAAGGTGGTTGAATGTTTTGATTAGAACCTGGTCTCTCAAGGATTTGCATTTAAGGAGCAATTCGAAATGGAGTTGGAGCTTGAGGTATTACAATAGTTTTCTAAGTAGTTCTAGGTTGTGATTCAATTTTAGAAATCCTATTAGAAAGGTTTCTAAGTAAAGATGTAATTTCATCAAATTTCTGATCTTCAAGTTTACATTTGGAAGAAGGTGAATGATTAATCCTAGCTTTTAATTTTCTTTCTTCCTTGTCTTCTTTAGCTTTAAGTTTGCTAGAAGCAGATCTATTAGCTTCTACCTCTATAGCATTTGTCTTCATGTCTTTAATGCATCAGATACCCTTTCTCTCAGCATGACTATAAAGTCATCTTCAACTTCTTTCGAAAATATGACTTTTGCAGCCACTACTGGTGGTTACAATTAATAGGCATTTTATGATAGAGTTTGCTAAATCTCTTAATAAATTTAGCAATTGGTTCACTAGGGTTTGTCTTCATTTCTTCAAATTCAGTAAGAAAGTAGGCACGATCCTTATTTACCCCCCATTTATTTTTGAAGATAGTTATGAGCTCATTCCATGTTCTAATAGAGTCAGGTCTAAGTTGCTTAAACCAGATCCTAACATTTTCTTCTAAGGATTGCACAAATAATCTCATATAAACATTTTCCTATTCTATGTTCATATTGACAGTGAAATCTGGGAAAGCGGGTACATGATCTTCTGCTGAAGGACTAGTTTCTCCATTAAATCTATGTAAATGCTTTAGATATCTATCAGAAAAAATTTCCAAGTTTTGAGGGAGGACTAGAACAACATACCTTTCTTGTGAAATGAGTTGAAAAGCCATGATAGCAGGAGGACTCTAGGGTGACTGAGTGGATGATGATGAGGAAGAGGAAGATGATGAAGATGAAGGTGATGAAGAAGAATCGGCAGGGGTATTAGTATGTGGAGGAGAGAAAGATGGAAGAGACCTCCTTGAAGATTTCAAAGGGGTTTTAATAACCAACTTTTGAAGAGCTGATGGAAATTCTTCCTTATTATCAAAAAAATGATTTGAGTAGAAAAAGAATGCCTCTTCAGGATTAGTAGAAGTCGGTGGAATAGAATAAGGAGTTGGGGAGATGAAGTTTGTAGGTTTGAAGTCAGGTAAATGTAAACCCAATTCTTCCTCAGATGAAGGTTATTTTATAGGAATGGATATCACTTGATATGACTCATGTGATTGTATTAAAAATGATGATGGAAGATCTACTCCTCTTGAATGGAGTTCAAAAAACTTAGGAGGTAGTTCCATCCAATCAGGATTGAATGGCAGAAATGAAAAATTATCTACATATGATATGTCTTCACAGTGTAAAATTGAAGAAGAAGAAGAAGAGGTTCTATGTCTTCTCCTTGAAGATGCTCCCCTAATAAGTCTTTGTATATCTGGTAGAGGGTTAAAAATCTTAGAATCGGAATGTGATGTAGTTTCTTAAAAGGAGCTAGCTTGAAACAGTGGAATCAGCAAATGAAATTTTTCAACCTATATCCTATCCTTTATTAACCTTAAAGGAAAAGGGAAAATCGTTTCCCCAGGGAAAGTCTAACTTTCAATCCTTCGCTCCCTGACAACAGCGCCAATTTGATGTTTTCCTTTGATATAACTTAAGGTCAACTAGTTATGCCAAAGCATCTATAATGTTTTGTTCTTTTAAATGATTGGATAACCAGTGGACAATTCTATAAACATGTGCTTTAAAATTAGATAGATTCGTAAGTAGGATAAAATGTTGTTCTTTAACTACACATGGTTAATTTGATTTTAATGGGATGGAGAAGTAGAGCATGAGAGGTATAATTGATTTGAAATTCAAACTGAATATTTAACAATTTATAAGAAAAAATTAAGAAAATGTTGCTTTCTTAATAAAAAAATATAATCAAACTGTTACATAAATATGGTGTAATTTATATTTTAAATAGGAGCTTACAATAACAAATAGTTTTGTAAATTATTCTCTTATTTAAAATCACAAATTCACAGGGGATTCGAAATGAGATTGAAACTCATTTACATTTTATATTGGATAACTCCAAAATACTTAATTTAGATGAAGAAAACATAATGAATAAACAAGATGAAATACAACTCACTGAGAAATAGACCGTATGAGGTAAATCCATAATCTTTTATTATTTCAAAAATTCTCTAGCTTAGTATAAATCTTCTTGGCAGCTTGTTCAAGGGTTCAACCCATGATAACTCAAAGGAGGAGTTATTTATACAAAATTTTCAAAAGATCTACAATATTTTTTGGAATGGAATAACAAAATAGTACAAAATACAAAAATAGAACCATCTAATAGGAACCAAATAATTGCAGAAGAGGTGGCTCTGTCCTTCAAGAATCTATTGAAGATATGGCCTGAGAACACTGATGAGTTGTGATGTTGTTACAATGAACAATTATTCAATTGTCTCACACAATTTATCCCATCTTTTTTCACTTGGGATTTCTACATTCACCATCTTTCTAAATGTTTCATCCACCTCTGTGTATCTATAAAAACTAGGATTGGTGAGAAATAAATGTTTAATTTCATGCAAGATGGTTAAATCAAACTCCAAAGCTTCCAAAAAAACCCTCACTGTTATTTGTCCTTTAACTCCTACAAATTTGGTTTTGTCTACTGCAATAGCATATAACTCCTTGCAATAATCACCTAATATAATTAATTTATCATTCAAACCTACTAATCATGTCAACCTTTTCTAATTTAAAACATTAAACTTTGAATGAAATATTTTGATAGAAAAATCTAGGGTTTGACCTTTAGTTTCTAAATGATTGATCAAATTCCTTTTTTGTAATATATTCTTAATATATAAGATGGTAGTTGTTCTCTCAAATATGTTTATTTCTTCTAATTATTCTCTTCTCTTTGAGTTTAGAACCTCGATCATATATTTGTCTTTTGTTGTCCTGGACTTCAAGGCTACTTTTTGTTCTTGTATCACTATTGTGCATCTAGTGATGAGTTCTTGTTGTTAATTTTTTTTTATATGGATAGCCATACCTCTGTCATGGATTGGCTAATTTTTGTCCAAATATTTTCCTTGGCATGAGCCAAGGTGTCTGCCATAAGGGGCTCACTCTCTAAATTCTTTATTTTAAGTTCCAATGTGTGCATCTTCTACATTTCTTCCAGATATAAAGTATCATTTTCAACTTTTTGCAATTCTAGATTTTGGAATTTTTGGAGAAATTTCCCATTTTCCTGTCTTTGTATGGACAATTCCTGTGATAATATTGTTGGATCAACTGTTGTTGATGTAGACTCAATGGTTGTTGATGATGAACTAGGCTCTGTACCTGCAACTTTTATTGGGACTGCTGGGAGTGGAACCATGACAAGCTGTGCTACTTCCTTCTCTTTTAATAACTCTTCAATTTGCTCTTCCATTTTCTTCAACTGTATATTCTGCTCAATAATAAGCTTGAGCATATCCTCCTTTTTTTGTTCATTCTTTTACATATCCTTGGCCAGAGGATCTTTTGTTGAATGCAGCTTTAGTTGTTTCTTCAATGTAGCAATGTCTACATCTTTCTTCTTAAGGAGTAGCTCTGTAGTTTTTACATCCTTGGGATCATATCCCACTTTAATTAAAAAATCCTCTAATGATTTTATTCTATTGTCCTTGGCTAAAGAAGAAATATTTTCTAACTTAAGTTGGGACTGAACATTAGATAGGGAAGTCCTATGTTTAGTAAGAGACATAGTTGTAGTTTTCATAGTAGAAAACAAGATCTCACCACTCTTTCTATGCATATCCATTTGATCAATTGGATGGATTTGACTGGTACCAAATGAAAACACAGTCTTTCTGTAATCTAATGGTGATTTAGGAAATGGAATCTAGGATTGTAAGAAATCCATTTTCATTCTGCCTTTCTCATTGTCAAAAGCAGAAAGAAGTCTATGTTGGGAGGTTGAAGTTTGTTTCTGGAACTGGCTATACACATTGGAATTTAAAGTCTCATTTTTCTATATAATTTCTAGGAACCTTGAAAATATATTCTGATCATCTGAAGAGCTAGTTCCTCTAGACTAAATAGTTTATAGAGGCTCTTTAGAAGGCGAAGTTGTAGGAGGAGGAGTTGAAACATTTGATGTGGGAGGAGTGGTTGAAGCACCAATCCCTGCTGATGTAGACACTTTTGGATCTCCAAGATCAATGATCACTAGTGGAGTTTCTTCTGATGATGTGACCAAGATAAATTTAGTCTTCCTTTTTTGAAAAATAAATCCTTTCATAATATCTTCAGTATATGAAGTTTCCTCTCTCAACCTTTTATGTTGCTTGCTCTGAGCATCTGGAGTTTGTTTAGTGGGGATAGATACAACCTTCTCATCTGCCTCTTGAAGAGTCCCATCAACACATTGTTCTTGATTCATAAACTTTTCTATTTCTCACCTTGGAGTGTGATCATAAGGAGTCATTTTAAATTAACTCTAAAAGAAGAAATGATGCCAAAAGGATCATAGGACCAAGTGAAATTGGGTTGGAAATTCATCTTTCGTAACAATGCATCATCCTCAACATCAACTGATATGGTGTTGTAAATAAATGATCCAATATTTGCTTCAAGCTTGAATTGAGACTTCCTTTTACCTGACACAAAATGTAGCTCATCCATGTGAATAATTTGCCTAATATATTACAGAGAAAATATTCTCATAGGAACATATTTGGGCAGCTTATATAGTGCAATCTCACAACCATATACTCTTACCTCAGTAAAGTTCTGATATAAATACCAATCACCAGTTTCGGTTTGTTCACTTAAGTGTATAATCCTTTTAATTTCATCCCCAATCATAAGCCTTATCTGATTGTTAAGGAGCCGTGCCACTAGATGTATGAATGCATCTATAAATTATGCAAATGAGGAGGTGGGAGAAGTTGTTCTGACTATTTCTGTCTAGTGAATCACTGATTGGTTCACTTCTTGCTCATCTTGCTTGCTGAGTTTGATAGGTAACAGATCACCCTACTGGAAAAGAAACATTTGGAAAATTATAGAGCTGTAACTGAACACTCCATGCAAAATGAAGTTCTTGAATTGTTCGTGTATATTATAAGCCAAGAATTAGCTATAATTATACATGAATGTTGGTTGTTGATCTTTATTAAAAATGGATAGGAAAAAAAGGATAGTCTCATCAACAGACTGGTCATATGGGTATCTTAATAATTAAGAAAGCAAGGAAATGCAATGTCTAGAGGCCTTAGGAAACATGGCAGATAAGTAAGGTGGATTTATTTTGGGCAATTTTGCATCCTCAGGCAAAACTATTTCAAAAATTTGGGCTCTCTATGGGAAGGTTAACTTATGGTACAGATCCATAAGTGATTTTGGTGAAAAATGAGTGAGAGACCTAGATTGGGGGATTAAGAGCATTTGATTATGATTTTAGCAAGAATGGTTATCAAAATGTCTTCCTTCTGAGCCATGAATGCTCTCTTCACAAGATCATATTTGGCTTGACACCAGGTAATAAGGTCAGGGAACTCATGTGTCTTTGGGAAACTAAAGAGAGGTAATAGGGACTCTTGAAACCTAATTGGATCTTGCTTGTCAAGATAATTATGTTTGAGCCACAAGTGCAGTTCATAGAAATAGAACTCACACTTGGCTTCTGCGATTTTGAACAGTGAGTCTACGAGAGTAACATGGTCAAGGTCAAGTTCAGTTGGAGTGGAAAAACTTTCATCTTCACTCTACTTTTTGGATTTCCCTTTTGGGGCCATACTGGTAGACAAAAGGAAAAGAAATGCTAGCAACAGACTAAGTGACTAAGAAAAGTTTTGAAGAAATTATTTTCCTGTGAATAGTAGAAAAAGTTAGAGGAAAGTAATAAAGAGATAAGAATAGGTTTATTTATAATATGTCAGGAAAGGGTAATGGTTTAATTCATAATTGTAGCTACTTTAATGCACAAGTGCAGAGCTAAAATGGGTGATTACAATGGTACGAAAGCAAGGTAGTGAGTGTGTGAGTGTGTGAGGCAGAAAAATATGGACGAATAGGAATTGGGCATGTGAGGTGACGGATTAGGATTGGTTGAGGGATAAAGGTTAAGGTGTGAGATGGAAAAGTCATCAGCAGAGGGAAACCACGAATGGTTTGCAGGGGTGGTGGTGAGTAGTTTGTGGTTTTGAGTAGGCAGGTGGGTGCAGAGTGATATCGCGGTGACACATGAGGTTGGGGCATCTGCCATGGAAACCGCTTTGTGGACCCCCCCCCCCCCCCCCCCATCGCGTTAATGGGAAATGGTCAAGGGGGGTGAGAAGTCTCTCCTCGTCGTTGATCTGGATGGGGAGTATATCGACCATTAAATCATGCGCTCTTCTTATTGAAAGCCGACAAGACTTTTTGTTGTTTATTGACTTGGGTCTAATCAAATATGCGCTTCATAATATAATTTCAAATTCCAAAGGTTTATAACCAAAGAATTAATCTTGATTGAGGAATTAATCATAAATTAACAAAATTTAACATTTTTCTAATGTGGTGGATTTATAATAGTAGCCTTTGCATTTATTTTTATATGAAAATGAAGCCTTTGTTTTCTTTTTGCTTCCATAACATTTTATTTTTATTTTGCCTTCTTTCTTTAAGGCATCTAACTCCTATCATTTTTTTGATATGAATGTCTGTAAAATATAAAACTGTCCTAACATTTTAATTTTTCTTTCTTTTTCATCCATTTCCTCACTTAAAATTTTGAATTTATTTTTGACTAACATTCTAACATATCAAAAGAAAATAATGTCGCAATAGAAAGTATCTCTTCATTTTTATGCAAGATTGAGGAGGATAACATATGCTTTTCCTATAACCTCATTCTTCAGATGAGTCCTTCGGAGTATTTTTAACGAAACCTAGGAAGGAGTGGTTTGGTCTCATCATGTTGATGATTCCTACACTGTTTACATTTTACGAGTCCAGTGAAGGGGTAACTTGATTTCGTATTCATATTAAGAGTTTGAAAAGTAATAAAAAAGAAACTCATGCAATTATTTCAATGCAAAGTTTTAATGAGCCTGAAGAAAGTGAAGCTCAATGTTTTTTATTTAATGAGTGAGGAGAAAAACGTAATCAAACTCAAAAATGTCCTTTTTTCTAAATTTAGTCTCTCAAACCTAGAAAAGGGTAAAATAATGCAGGAGAGAACTCTTTTGACCATCATTGGTTAAAGTATACCTTTTTTGTAAATAGTCTACATGGTACGTAAAAGGGGTAAACATATAGCAGGCATACATTTTTTCTTTTACTTTACTGAGCTGGAAATAAACAATCATACTCGACAATCATTTCATATTTGAAGAGTTAGAAAAGAGCTTAAAGATAAGTTTAGGGTTTTTATTTTTCATAAGTTTTAACAAGTTCGAAAAAGTGATAAAAGTGTACTCATATCACCAACTTTCAATTTAATTAATGAGTAGGAAAAGATGGAAAGAACTTGGAATTTTCATGTACACTTTACAAGCATGAAAATATAGAAAAAGAAGCTTGGGATTCTCATGAGCTTAATGAGCCTTAAAAATAATAACTGAAATGAAATCGAGATAGGTTTCATTTTTATACAATCTTGAAATAGAGAAAAATTATGTTTCAGAATGGTTTCATTTTTACACAAGCTTGAAACAAAGGAAAACTATGCTTGAGGTAAGTTTTCATGCCTCCAACATAATGACTTAATTCTAGGTACATTTTCCCCAAGATTCATTTCACTCACCTAAGTAGACTATTGGTTATTAATAGGTGGATGAAATGAAGGTTCATTTACGAGATCAAATGAAAGACTCATCTCAACATTTATGAGATCTAGTCAAAGACTCAAGTTTGAATTAGAGAGGGATTTGTTTCATTTTTTAATGAGCTTGACACATGAAAAGAACTATTCTCACGGAACCTTGTCTCATTTTTAATGAACTTGACACAAGAAAAGGAACTATGTGCAAATCACCTTGTTTCAAATTTTAATGAGTTTGACACAAGAAAATGAACTATGATTATGGGACTTGTTTTATTTTTTTACAATGTTAGCACAGTAAAAGAACCATCCCCATGAGGACCTTTTTCATTTTTTAACGAGGTTCACACAGTAAAAGAACCATCCTCATAGGAACTTGTTTTGTCTTTTAATGAGGTTGAAACAGTACAAGAACCATAGCCATGAGGACCTTGTCCATTTTTTAATGAGGTTCACACAGTAAAATAACCATCTTGATAGGGACTTGTTTCATTTTTTAATGAGGTTGACATAGTACAAGAACCATCGTCATAGGGAGCTTGTTAAGGATTCGAAGAGGAAAATTCTCTTGAAAGAATACATGCCAAGGGTCACATCTCGATCATGGATTCCAAAAGGTCTTCATAAGAAGGAAGAATAATTCTCTGGAAGGAACACATGTCAAAGGACTCAATAGGGATATGAAAACCAGGTTCAAATGTTCCCATTGAAGGGTTCACCATGCCATATAATAGATCTAAATCAAAAGAAGATAGAAATACAACGAGAGGCTCATTCATTAGGGGATTTTTAGGTCTAAAATGGACCTCCTAAGGAAATTATAAAATAATAGTGTAATATTAAAATAATATTAGATTACATCATCAAATTTTAGAGGGAAAAAAGAAAAAACTATTTTTTCAACTAGTATTTTCAACTTATCTCCCTATGGGTTTACTCAAATTTCAAGTGGAAACACACTTTGGATGAAGAATTTTATTCCTTATCCAAGGAGTACCCATGTTTCATACTTTCTATGGACCCTACTACACAAAAAATTAGAAATACATGAAAAGTGTGGTTGCAATCACATGTTTTCATGTATTTCTCATTGTTTGTGTAGCAGGGTCCATTGAGAGTATGCAACATGCATACGCTTTGGATGAGAAATCAATTTTTTCATCCAACGAGTAATCCTTCTTGAAATTTGAGTAAAAAGTTAGGGAGATAAGTTAGAAATATGAGCTGAAAAGGTTGTTTTATTATTTCATTATTTTCTTTTACTTTTTTACTCCAAAAATGTTGAATCATCCCCCATGGTTGACATCATCATCTTGAATCATATTGGTTCTTATAAATTTTATTTTTGTTGTACATTTTTCTTAGGAGGCCCATTTTAGACCTCAAAAATCCCCTAATGTCTATCAATAAGTGAATGCATGGGACTACTTGCCACATAATTAACTCGTTCTTCGGTGGATACCACTTTCATATAAGGAACATTTAGGGATGTTGAATGGTTGGTAGTCGAGTAGAGAATAATAAAACACAGTTGGTCAATAGTCACAATGTTTCCATTGTGAGGGAAATACATCACACGAAAGAGTGTGGACATGATAACTTTCATGGCATAGACATATTCTCACCCAAGGAACAAATTGAAATCCAAGGGGCTTTGGACTACTATAACATAATATAGACAATTTTTCCTTCCAAGGTAATGGGTAGCTTAGGAAGGATCCCTAAATGTTCAGTGTTGTTTCTGTTAAAAGCCAAAAGATTCTATGTAACATACATAAGCTTAGGGGAACCCAAATATTTCCAAGTAGTTGAGGATAAAATACTAATAGAAGCACCTTCATCTACATTTATGTGACGCACATTCTTACAATAAGCCTTCATAATGATTTGGAAAAGGGTGGAAGAAGGGAGATGAGGCACTGTCAGTCTACTTGCATCAAAGGAAATAACTTGAGTACTTGGATGGGGTTTCATGGAAATAGGTGAAATGCCCCCTTGTGTGGTAGAATATGAAGTAACAAGAAGAACCTAAGTGGTATTTACTGCACTCTCTAATGGGAGGGTGGGATCGAATGAAGATGGAATTGATTGGACTACTTGATCAACCAATGGTTCATAAACTTGAGTGATACGTGTTTCACTCTCCAATGGAAGAGTGGGATTGATTATACTTGGAATTAGATCAATCACTTCGTCAACTGATAGTAGGTTGGGAGAAAGATTATGGTAATTCATTAGAAGTTTCATAAAGCAAGTTCTTTAAGATAATGGGCTCTAAGGTTACCACAAACAACAACTTGACTTAGGGGCAGAGTCATAGATTGGTCATACACATAAGGGAAGAGTAACAAAGCTAAATGCCCTTGAACGTTCTTCAACATGGTTAATATGAGGTTTATAGTTCAAGTGACTCTAAAGTACCTTTCAACACCATTTGTAATGTGTAAAAACCATGCTACCATAACCAATAAAGTGGGGTTAATCACTTCACTATGTTTGATATGATATCGTTCATAACTTCCGTGTAAGAGGATCTTCTTAGAGTCAAACTGTAATAGTTGAATTTACTCCCTACTATAAGATTCTATTGTTTATTTGTATCTTTGGAAAGTTAACTCACTTTCCTATTCCAAATCCCTCCAATCTGATCTAATGTAGGTGTAATAGGCCCTAGAAATATAAAAGGTCTAATTTATTTTATTAGCGTTGTTTTTTAAGCTTTTGTTTACTCAGTAGGTTGATGGATATAAAAATCATTATGTTATAACTTGACTCAAAGTTGATTGCAATCGAATATGATAATGTAATCTTTTCACTTTGACGAATCCTAACTAAAGTAAGGAGAGAGGTTTCATTCACTTCTAAGAATGCAAGAATTGATGAATAAGAGAAAACACAACAAATTCTCTAATGTATTAATGTTCAATAAGGAAATCCTAATGCAAATCAATTCTAAGAAAATGTTTCATTTTTGTGTTTAAAACAAGCATAAAAATATACAAATTCTAATTAGGCATATCTTTCAATGAGAGACACTAGCTTTTCAATTGATGAAATAACTCTTTATAATATGCCTAAATGAATATATGATTACATACATTGAAAGAAATGAGACTGAAACAACCAATTCTTGAAGCGAAAACCTCTTTTTTGATAGATCAAGAAACCAACAAAAACTCAAAACCCTAACCTATAAAAATAAGTGATTTTTCTCAAAACAACAATCAAACACACTCATCTAAATCTAGGATTAAATTTTGAAGGATGTAAATTATGCACAACTTGATGCAAAATCATGTAATCATAATCTATGGACAAGACTATGTAAATGTAATCTATGCAAGAGAATTCTTCAGAACAAACACAAGATGATTCCAGATGAGAAAAATAACAATATAACAAGACTACTTATGCACAATCATACCTTCTTTCAATAATGCAATAAAAGAACCAATCAAGTTTAAGTAAAGGAAATTTCACAAATAATGTGCAAGCTAGATGAAACTAAATGTAATATGAGATTTCATTAATGAGGATCTCAAATAGAAATTTCATGAAAATTACAAAGATCAAAATAGATGACACTCAAAGGGAATTATGACTTATACACAATTTACGCCCCACCAACCCCCCCCACACCCCCCCCCCCCCCCCCCCCCCCCCAATTCAGGGGGATTTTTGGTTTGGAAAACTACAAGAAAAAAAACCCAAAAATTGTTAAGAAATTGGAAAAACCTATAAGTAGTAACCAAAACAGAGAAGATCTAAAAAAATCCCTAAATTTTTATTTTTTCATAAATTTGTGTAGGTAACGAGTCAAATTTAGTGAATAGATGCACCATTGCTAAATGGAAATTCCCCAACTTGCTTACTATTTCTAAAGAAAAAATGTGCAAATTGAGAAAAAGTTAAGAAAAATAAAAAAATAAAGCCACAAGTCTAAAAATTTAAAATTTCAAGGTTCAAAACATTGTTAATCAAGGCAGTGGAAGGCACAAGAAGGCACAAGAAGGCACATTTAAGAATTAAATTTTCCCCGGTATGGTTGCCAATTTTTTATGGCAGACAAATCCCTCTTTGTAGATAAGAGTGATCTCCCTAGATTAAAAGAAAAATTTAGAAACAAACAGACAAGTAAGTACTACCTTTCCTTAATCTATAACTAAAATATGATGTATGAAACGTGCAAGAGTGTCTTACATTTCTACGAAGTGCTTGTGGATGTCCTTTTGATACTTTCAAAAAAGATTCCTTGTTCCTTCAAGAAAATATCTACATAAACATAACCAAACAAGGAATAAAAGCATAACATAGATAATTAGAGTGAAACGCAAAATGAATGGAAACTGCAACATAGGATATATCACAATCTTAATCCAATATGTAGTTATAATATCTATGAAAGATCAAGGAGTTTTGCAAAGAGCATCATAACAAGTGCAAATAGGAAAGAAAAAAAATCTTGTAATCTTGAACAAGAAGGAGTAGTACAACCTTAGAGTTGATGATGTAAGCCTTCTCCCAATAGTATCCAGTCCTCCCTTTAGGTGACAATCTTCCATCCCTGATTTGAAAACATAAGTTTACATTCCAAAGTCCTCCTTTACACTCTCGTCCATGCTGAATTTATAGGCCAAGCAGAGGAGGTTTGAGATCCTCTTCTCAAGGGATGAGATCCATAAAGATAGAGATTATGATTCCACAAAGAGAGGGAGTTTGATTCATGAACCAAGGGATGACTCTAAAGTATGTATGGGATTGAGGCCTTTTGGTTGAGAAATATTCCTCCAATAAGGCTTCTAGAATTTTCCTTTTACTTTTACCACCATTAAGAGATTTTCATAGTTTTTATAGGATGATAGAGCACAGGATTGCGTAGGCCACATTGTTCAAAATTGTTGTTGTGTAGGAAATGGCTAGGGAAACTATACAAGTGCTTAAAAATAGGTTTTTGAGAAATGTAATCCATAATTATTGTTGTCTTTTGGATTGTGTTGCTTCCAACATTGTAGGGGAATGCTTGGAATGCTTCATCGGATAATGGGAAATCCAAATTGGTAGTCATTTTTCCTAATGGTGAGAAAATGACATGTAACAAGCGGTGATACTCATAAGTGTTTCTCATTTCCTAGATCACTTAGTGAAGCTTTGCAGTAGTTGTTATATTTTATGGTAATAGGTTTAATTGTTCCCTATAAATCCATGTGGGAAACAAAATAATAACTCATCTGGAGTTAGTAATGTATGGGATCCCAGTAGATACTTATATAAGCATCATGAAAATCCAAAACCTTAATATTAATGGCCAAGAAATATGATATTCACTCATTGAACCTATGACATAATAGTTGTGTTCATGGAATATTATAGATTATCCCTAATTCACTAGATATTGATAAGTATCTCTCAAATTAATTTTGTTGGAACCCCTTCACAATGCAACTTTCCAATAAGAAAACCCCTTACTTTTACTAGATACCCCGTTTTATATGCCCTGATACCTATAAACCCATGGTACCCAACACCTTTCTACTATACCTACAATATATTGACTTCATTTTTCATAATTGTAGAACTTGCTTTATGAAAGAGCATGATAAAATGTCAATCAACAAGGTGAAATCCCCACATGCTAAGAAGGGTTGCTAACACTTGAATAAGAAGGACGGAAAATGGTTGTCCTATTGTAGTGATTTTATGCTCCATAAAGGAGGATTGTAACAGCACAAGTAAAACTAAAATTAATGTCAAAAGGAAAACAATTCTTTCAATGAAATTATACCTGTACTTTCCAGCTGCGAAGTGACCACAAGATTTGGGGACGACTCTCCTCCCAACCGTAGGCTCAATTGTGCAGGATTCTGCTACAACTGGCCACCCCCGAGCCCTCAATCAACGACTACTGCCAGTATTCCTAAGTCTTAGTATACCATTCTCCCAAGAGAATGAAGATAGAACCTCGGAATGAATGGAACCCCTCCCATCCTCCTCATCATTCATTAAATAGAACAAAACATTGGAAGGGGAACCACATGCACACCCCCCATGTGTCTGCATGCCACTTTTTCTTTACTTTCCTTTGATTTTTTTAGCTTTCTTGTTTTTCTTTCCTTCTTTTTGATAATTTCCTTCTTTTATTATAGCTTTAATATGGTTATTACTATTTTTTATTTTTATTACTTATTTCTTTTAATATCATTTTTTATTTGTTATTTTGGT
>APFE030085413.1:142349-182389 GCA_000404065.3 Pinus taeda
TACCTAGCTAAGCCTAGGAAGCTTCTAACATCTCTCACCTTTTGAGGAGGTGGGACCCTTTGGATGATGGCAATTTTGTGGGGGTCCACTTGCAGTCCTTGTTGAGATATTGCATGACCTAGCATGGTCCCTTTAGTCATCAGAAATTCACATTTTTCCAGACTGAGGGATGGGTTCATCTCAATACACTTGTTTAGAACTTTTCCTAGATTAGATAAAGATTCCTTAAAGTTAGAGCCATAAGGAGTAAAGTAATCAATGTATATCTCTACTACATCATGAACTAATTCATAAAATATACTCAGTAACGCTCTTTGGAAAGTGGCTGGAGCATTACACAAACTAAAAGGAAGGACCTGGTATGCAAAGGTACCCCAAGGACAAGTGAAAGTGGTCTTATTTGGGTCTTCTGGGCTTATTTGAATCTGATTGTACCTGCTAAACCCATCTAGGAAAGAGAAAAAAAATTTCCCTACCATACCGTCTAACACTTGATCTATGAAAGGTAAAGGAAAATGGTCCTTTTTAGTGGCTTTATTCAATTCTCGATAGCCGACACAGATTCTCCACTTACCACTTTTCTTTGGCACTAGCGCCAAAGAAGAGACCCATTCACTGTCAGAGATGTGATAGATGAATCCTGCATCAAGCAATTTCTGCAGTTCTTCCTTAACAATATCTTTAAGTGTTGGATTCATCCTCCTTTGAGGCTACCTGACTGGTTTGCAATCCTGCTTGATGTATATATGATGAGTACATACTGAAGGGTGCACTCCCTTCATCTCCTTATAGCTCCAGGTGAAGGCATCTAGGTGTTTTCTTAGCAAGCTACATAGTTCCTTCTCCTGGGAAGTGGATAGGGATGGATTGGTTTTAAATTTTCTTTCTGGGCCAAAATCTATATTCTTAACATGGAGAGGAGTGGAGTCAGCCGCACAGAGATCAATTGAGGGGTTGTTTTGGGTTTCTCTTACTATGTCCTCTAATGGTGATACACTGGGAGGTGGATTCTGAATCATATTTTCAATCATATCATCCTCATCTTGCGGTTTCCCCCCCCATGGCGATTTCTAATGCACAAAGTGGTCCAGAACATAACTCATCCTCATCTTCCTCCTACAACCAGAGAGGTAGATGTTGTTCTAACAAGGGTTGGGTAGGAGAATATAGTATTAACTGCTTGGACATATGCCCATTCTTTATGGTAATGTTCCTAGCTCGACAGTTGATGTAGGCATCGACGGTAGTCAACCAGGGTATTCCCAGAATGAGAGGATACCCAATGAGCTTTGCCTTTGGCTGGAGAACTAAGAAATTAGTAGGGTACTCCCAAGAATGAATGGAGACCATCAAATCTTCCACAATCCCCTCAGGCGTCACGGTGGAGAGGTCTGTAAGCTGTAGCACGGACATGGTCTTCCTCAAAGAGCCCTGGAGGTTGAGTTTGAGCATTGTGTCCTTTGTCATCACATTAGTGGCAGCTCCCAGATCAATCAAGGTGTGTGGGATCATGGTGCCATTGATGTGGACATCAACTATTGGGCTTCCAAGATCTAGATATTTTGGATAGATTACCTGCCCTAACATCAGGTCAGATAGTTTCCCTATGACATTGATGGTTGGGGCATCTCTCTTGCACCTTCCTAGATGCCTAAAGAACTTCTCTTTGATCAACCTATTGTAGATATGCACATATTTTATGGCTTGGAGAAGTGGTATCTTCACACATAAATGTTTCAATTCTCCCAGGAGTTTAGTTTCTTATGTGGTAGGCTGGAATATTGCGGATAGTATCTCAGGAAAGGGTGGATTTTCTTTAGTTTCACTTTAGGTTGGCTGGGCAGGCATTTGGGGTTCCTTGGGTGGAGTAGGAGGTAACCGTTGTGGTTGGGCAGGTGGTGGAGGCAAAAGAGCGGGAGGAGAGTTGTATTGGAGCCTCCACCCATGATGAGATGCATTCCACTGAGGCTGCAACTGAGCAATTGAAATGAATGTGTGGTTGGTTGGGCATGATATGGAGAGGTGAAGGACCAAGGATAGGTGTGGGCCAGGATGGATGAGTAGGGGGTCGCTAAGAAGCTATGGAAGTGACCTGGTTGGGGTTTTAGTATGCCTAAGATGTCCCTTTCATCCCCTGCTGATATGGTCTAGGTCCATGCGGCCTCCTTTTGTTTATGTAATAGAGCTATTCAGGACTCCCTTAGCCCCTTGATATATAGTTTTAAGTCTGGGTAAGGAAGGGCACTTATCTGTAGAATGATTTTCTTCACAAACTGAACAAACTTCTATAGAGTTCAATGGGAATTCATTCCACGGATGCCTCCTGGTGCATCTAGGGAAAAAAATGGCCAAAGTCCTCTTTACTTCCTCTTGTTTCCTTTTGATATGTAAGGTATCCGTTTGCATGGCAAGAGTCTGCAGCATCTCACTCTTGAAGTCTTCTAGCATGTTTCCAATTTCTCCTTTAATGGATGAGCTAGAGGAAGAGGTATTGGCTATGGGTTGACTCCTCCTACCTTTCTTTCTGGCTGCTCTAGAATGGTTCCTGAAAACAATCTTTATGTCATTATAGGATAGTTGGTAGATGTCTCCCCCAGCTAGTACATGGAGGGTGTCTAAAAGATCTTCCTAAATTTCCCTGAGCAGGACTAGCTTCAGAGACTCAGGGTCAAGTGTACACCTAGCCCTTTTGTAATTGAGCTAGAACCTCTCTTCATAGTCCTCCAGGGACTCATCACTTCCTATGGTAATTCGGAAAATTTCTTCTTTAGTATTTTTTGACCTACTATAGTCTCGATACTTATTTTTAAAGGCTTGATGCATCTGACCCCAAGTTGTGATGCTATTGCCAGGTAATCCCATGAGCCAGCATAGTGCCGCATACTTGAGAGTAGAAGGGAACAATTTCAACTTTTTCTTATCTTCTGCATAGTCATAGGTTTGAAGAATAACAACAAACTCAAACAAAAAGGTGTTAGGATCTTCTGTAGTCAGACCATGGAAATGAGGTAGGGTGGAAAGGCTTATATTCTTAATTTTGGTGTCCCCATTACTCTCTAGAATGGGAAAGGTACCCTCTATTCTCTCTCCATTCCCCCTAGCATTTCTATGTTTAGGCATTGGATCCAAAGGAATGTTTTCTTCTTATTCTTCCTTGATAGGTTTTTCAAATATGTCTGGCTATTCACCTAAGGGTTCTTCTTGATCGCAACCACCGAGGAAGAGAGAAGGTTGGCTGTGTGAAACAGTGGGGGTGTTGGGAATTTCTTTTTCTTAGTTATCTCTATTCCTATGAGCCATGAAAAGAAATATTTTTGGTTGGTTTTTGTTTCTTTTTCCCCATATTGATAGTACCTGCAAAACTGAAATTGATTGAACAAAACAAATTGCAACTAACTGAAATGAAGTTACTGAAATGAAATTTGTAGAATTGAAGAGGAAAGCAAGGAAACAAAGAACTGAAGGAAAAGAATGACTAGCCTACTCTTGCTAAAATGAAATTCACAGAATTGAAAAGGAAAGCAAGGAAATGTAGAACTGAAGGAAAAGAAAGAGTAGTCTACTTTTAGTGAAATAAACTATTAGCAGAATGTTGCAATAGAAAATAGAAGAAAGCAGTAATCACAGAATATTATGATGCTTCCTCGACAATGATGCCAAAAATATGGTGAGCATTAGTATTACAACAATAATGCTACAACTCCTAGGCTGCCTTCTTCACTCATATCAAGTAGGTAGTTCATAACAAATTTGGAAGCGATGGTGCTGTATGCACAAGTACTAGCTCTTATTGCAGGTTGTCACATGGTCAGCCGACACAAGATCACTAGGAGCTCAAGCCAAATTCTACGAATTCCAAAACAAGCTCTATATGTGATGAAAGGAGAGAAAGATTACTCTACAGATGCTACTCTAACTGCAGAAAGGAGAAAGTCTGAAATGTAAAGCAAAACTAGTAAACCCAAATTAACCAACTAATCCTACTTTTGCAGAAAGCACCATGAAAACCATGAAAAGGATTCCATTATCTATTCAAAGAATTAAACAACATCTAACTAAGCTATTTCTAGAAGTAAATGAGTAGAAAACATCTTTTGGGATTTTCATGTATTTTTATGTGAATTTGACATATATGTAATTTATTGTTTGTGAATGTGGCAGTGAATAGGTGGTGTTGAAGGGCAGTTTTGGGACTTCAGAGGATGTAGGATGGTGTGGTTGGGTCCTAGGAGGTCTTAGGTGGCCTTCTGGAGGATTTTCCCACACTCAGCCTTCAAAAGAAAGCCTACAGGAAAATCTACAGGAGGTCACAAGAAATCTACAGGAGGAAAAACAACGTTCTATAGGAGGCCTACAGGAGGAGGCCGAGAGAGGTTTTGGCTATTTTGAGGGTGTGAGAGTGGGTGGAAAAGGTGGATGAGAGTTCGAATGAGCTGTTAGGGCACCTAGGGTCTACTAAGAATCATCAGGAGAAAGAAAGATGAATGGATTTACTCAAGGAGAGAGGAAGAAATTCTATGGAAAATATAGGAAACTAAGGCAGAATTGAGAGGAGACTTAGGCGACCTATAGGGCATGGATCAGATGGAGGATGTGATGGATAACAAGCTGGCCTACTACTAGAAGATATCGTCTACAAAGGAATTAACAGTCAACCAATACGATCAAACAAGAAATGAAATGAGCATCTAGAAAAACAGAGTTTTGCATCAAACTAGTCTAAACTATGATCTATGAAAGGAAATGTTGAGAAATGCTGCAAGAAAGGAAAGCATGAAAGAATACTATTGCAAATAAATAAGTGAGAATGATGAAGAAGATCTTAAGCAAAGCAAAGCTAGACTATTAACCTACTAAAAGCTGCAAACATAGAAGTCCTATGAATGAGGAAAATATTTGTCTTTGGGGTAGCAAGAGGGTCTTTGTCTCAAATCATGGTCCCAAAGGGAGGAGGAAAGGCTAAGGCACTGTTGCTAGCCTTTTGAATCTTTTCTTTATCACTTCTTAACCTACTATAGAAAGCACAAATGGAAGCAAACCACTGAATCATCAAAAGCAACCTATTCTTAACCATAAAAGAAATACATCTAATAGCAACCTAATCTACAAACTGAAATAAAACATACAAATAAAAGTCAAGAGGAGATTGACTACTTGGATTGGGCCCTAACCCAAGAGCTTTAGCCCTCTGAGATAACTCAGTGATAGCTCAAAAAGGATTCCATCTTTATTCCAAAACAATAACAAAATTACATGAAACTATCACAAAAATAATAAGCTCGAAGTTGAGTAGAGTTTACATAAGAAAAAATACAACAAAAATCTGACCCTAGTGAGGCCCTAGGCCTCTCTACTTATACAATTGAAGATACCAATATCTTCCTAAAAGTGAGGGAGTCTTGGCTCCAAAAACTCGAGATGATCATCAGTCATCCTCCACTTGCTCGGCTGCTTTCTAGTGCATGACTTGGCTGCTTGTACTCCGAGTTGAATGAAAGGGAATTTGAAGTGAGGAGTAATAAATGAGGGGGATTCCCTCCTATAAGTCCTATCCTTTGTCCATTTCAAGTTATTGCTACGATTTGTCCACTGGATCTCTGACTTTGACCCTAAAATTCATCAATAATCTACATTAAACACATGTTAGACCACATGGCATCATAACTAACTCAACTCACTCTATAAGCATAAATATAATTATAAAATCATATAATAAGCTAAGAGGATGGTTTATTTGACTCGGTTAGGAGGCAAAATGAGCCCATATAATTACCCATTTATGAGGCTCATTAGTGACTGTGGATATTGAAGGTGTGAGTGCGCTGGATGATTTTGAAGTAATAGAAATTGTGGATGACAAAAACCCCTACCCTGCGCTCCTTGGAATTGATTGGGCTACTAATATGAATAGGGCAATCGATATAAAGAAGCGAAATATGATATTTGAGAAGAAATTGCTACGCGTAATAGTACCCCTATAACCTACTGAGGGATCGCTCTATACTGAACCATTCCGTGATTATGAGAGTGATGACGATCTGGACTGTATCTATAAGATAACAACGCAAGACCAAGATTGGGTGAATCCAACAATAGATGGATGAATTACATGAGATAGCGAGAGTTCATGCACCTCAGACTCTGATGAAGAACTAGAGCACTAGAAGAATTGGTTACACGAAGTAACTACACTGAGTTGTAACATGATGACTCGGTCGCTACGAAGTGTGTCGTCAGAGGTAAGAAATCTACCTACTTATGATGGCATGAATGATATAAATATTTTTTTTGGATACATTTGAAAGTGAGGTACCAGACATGTAGCTCTTCTAGGCATTGGACTGGGTACTATGCACTACGCCCACAAGGTGGTGGGGTATGCACAAGGGAAGCTTTGATGATTGGCGTGAATGTATGAGAATGATGAGAACTCACTTTGGGAAGCTGAAGATGCCAATGACAGAAAAGTATGATGGGCAGGATGACCTACGTGCACACTTGGCCAAGTGGGCCCATGCTTATGTAGAGAAGCCCCATCCTGAATGGGTGCACTTGTTCTGTCATACCCTGGATATTGTTCCGATGAACTCGTATGTAGAAACTGAGCTCCACCATGGGACAGGTGAATGTGATATCCTATGCAAAGGAATCATGATGACATTTAATTTTGAAGACGGGTTTGACAATATTGATGAAGCGCTACAAGAGGTGAAAGCAACAATATTTAGGATACCACAAGATCCTTTAGACCCGATGCAGCCTGAATGGGCTACTCAGCTGAGTCATGCACTAGAATGCTATAATGTAACCAATGAAGAAGAAGATGAGGATCCGTGAAAAATTAACATCTATGAGATAGAAGGTCACCATGAATTTGACGGACAGTATGTTCAGAATCCAGATATAACCGTGCCACTGAAAACAAAACAAGTGAACATTGGTACAGAGGCAGAGCCCAAATTTACAAAGATTGGAGATTACTGGGATGACAGGACGGTGGATAAGGTTGTCGAATTGCTCCACGAATACCAGGATTTTTTCCCTAAAAATTTTACGGACTTGAAAGGTATAATTTGGACCTAGGTATGATGAAGATCATGTTTAAGCTCGACGTGAACCCTGTTAAGAAAATGCCTTACCTGCTTAATCTAAAATATAAGGAAAAGGTCTGCTTAGAGCTAGACAAGGTGCTCGTGGCAGGCATTATTGAGGCTATGGAAGAATCTGACTAGGTAAGCCCAATGGTGGTATAGGAGAAGAAGAAGATGGATGAAATAAAGATATCAATCAATCTTAGAAAGCTAAATGACACGTGTGTACATAATCCTTTCCTGACTTTGTTCACTGATGAAGTGTTGGACATGAATGGTATATATCATCTCTGCCTTCTAATATTTCAATTTTTGTAGATAGAGCCATTAAGGCTACCCTTGTAGAAAACATGAAGGAAGCTCTATCTGTAGAAAGAAGAATCATAGCTTTCGAAAAGAGATCAGAAATAGGCGATAGGAAGACCAAAAAAGTGACATTTAAGGACGATTCTAAGAAGAAGGCTTCGAAAGACCCTTTTGATCTTGAAGGCATTCAGAAAGTGTTAAAGACAATGTCCAATGAAATGGTCGAAATTAAAAAACAAGTTGCAGAATCCTCTAATCCCAAGAAACCTTTTCGATCTTTCAAAAGGAACCCTTCTTCTACGTCACAACCTCCAAACACTATTTCAAATGTTGAATATGACCAAGAAGCAGAAGAAGATTCGCCAAATGAAGAGGAAGCTGAAACGGAAGAAGAAATTGAAGTAAACAGGATGTGGGATTTTATTCTCCTAACTGAAGAAGAGGCGCAAGAAATGCTAGTGACTATAAGAAGCAAAAATTCTCCTGACATGTTTATCACAAATCACAAGTATAAATTTGCTACTCCTGCAAAGAAGAAGATAATAGCTAAGAAATCTAAGACTAGCCAAACCAATCCTATCCCTCTATATTCCCCAAATGCCTGAAAAACATTGGTAATCTCAGATATGGTCGAATACAATATAGTGGAAGACATGAAAAAGACTAGAGCTCACATCTCACTGCATGAGCTCACTAAACTCAAACAACAACAGGAGATTTTATTAAGAGAAATTAAAGTAGTTCTAGTATCCCCTCTGTCATTTGCTATAGTTACTCAAGCTGCCTACAATATGGGAAAACCTCCCTCATCCTCAAACAAGGTAGATCCTTCAGATGTAGTTCTAATTGGTGATAGGTCTATTTCTCATGTTCCTCCGTTTGTACTCACTTATGAAATTTTTAATAGGAACATTCACAACTTCCCTATAGATTCAACAACCTCCTCAAATATAATTCCAAGGGTTGTGTGTACCAAATTTAACAATACACCTATAAAACCTGTAGTGCACATAGTTCAGCTAGATAGGACAAAAGTAGAGCTGCTTGGAGAAAAAGCATCAATTTCAATTAGGCTTTCCTCTAATCCTAAAGTTTCCCAAATAATTGATGTTCTCGTAGCCAATATCCTTGAATTTTATGGTTTAATTCTCGATAGGGATGAGTCTGAAAAGCTGCACGGTTATTTCGCAAGTGATTGGCCTCGAATGTGGCTGCCACACAATGATAAACCTAACCAAATCAGGGTAGACTGAGAGAAATTCATGAAATACATGGTCACCGACCTCGAGGGAAGAAACAAACCTATTTCTTTCACTAATAATATTATTGGAAACTACTCAGATGAGTTCTCTTTAGGATCCTTTAAAGCTCAGAGGTCTCCATTTTTAGATAACGATGTGGTCTCTCAAATCGAAACATTTTGGCAAATGGATCCTTCCAAATGTCTAAATTTAGTAGATAAAGTTTCTAATAACTCTCCGTTACGGACTCTCTATTTTGACAGTTTTAAGTCAAAGGCTGGCGCAAGTGCAGGATGCATTTTGATTAATTCGCAAGGAGAGAAAACCATGCTATCTTGTAGACTTGAATTTCAGTGCAAAAATGATGTTGTAAATATGAAGCACTAATCCAAGGACTGTATAAAGCCACCAGTATTAGTGTCAAATGCCTACAATTCTATGATGATTTAGAGATAATTGTGAAACAGGTGAGAAATACAATTCATTGTCTCTCGGCACCTTAAACACTATCAATCTTTAGCTCAGAAATTGACTTCTCATTTTTTTGCCTTCAACATATCTTTAATCCCTAGATTACAAACGCAAGTGCTGACTTACTTGCTAATGTGGCATCTAGGCTTATACCCTCAGAAGATTTTAGTCCAGATATATTTTCAATAGAATTAATTTTTGGGAAATCAATTCCTGACAATATAACAAATTGGAGAGTATTCAACAGCGATGCGGATATAGTTAATTTCCTTACATTAGAGGGATCATATGAAGAATAGATCATAGAGAAGATGACCATGATCTAGAAATAAAACTTAATCACGATCATAACCCAATCTGAAATTCTATGGTTAAAATGGAAGATCTTTATGATCTAAAGGATATATTTAAGAAAATTACTAACTCCAAAACTCAAAGTTCTACTTTGAGATTTAAAGTACTAAACCTGGGGTCAAACAAAAAACCTCAAAATGTCAACCTAGGTCTAGGCCTATCATCTAAAGAAAGAATATCATTCATCAGGTTGTTGAAGACATATAAAGGCGTTTTTGCTTGGGATTATGCAGATCTCAAAACTTATGATGCCTCTATAATTCAACATGCCATACCCATGACTTCAAATGAAAATCCAGTTCAACAAAAGATTCGCAAAATTCACCCAAACCTTGAAAGTCAAATCAAATATGAATTGAATAAGCTTTTGAAACCAAAAATAATATTCCCTGTTATACATTCTAAGTGGGTTTCAAATATGGTACCCGTAAGGAAAAAGAATGGAGATATCAGGATTTGCATTGATTTTAGAAACCCAAATCAAGCTTTCCAAAAAGATAATTTTCCCTTTCCCACCATGGAACAGATTTTACAATCAATTGCAGGTTCTGAATTAATGTCCTTTCTATATTGATTCTCAAGATATAATCAAATACTTGTCCATCCAGATGACATATTAAAGACAACATTCAAGACCAGGTGGGGAACATATGCCTATCAGAAGATGCCTTTTGAACTCATTAATGCGGTAGCCACATTTCAACTTGCCATGGACATTGCTTTCAGAGGTCTAATCAATAAATCAGTGGTTATTTACTTGGATGACATCACAGTCTATTCCAAGGAAAGGAACAATCATTCAAGTGACCTGAAACATATTTTCGAAAGATGCAAGAAATATGGCATTTCCTTAAACCCCAAAAAATCCTATTTTGCTTTACCAGAAGACAAAATCCTTGGGTTTAGAGTATCCAAGAAAGGAATTTATATTGATCCTGATAGAGTCCAAGAGATTGAAAAAAATTCCCCTCCCACAAAATAAGAAAAACATGCAATCATTCCTAGGCCAAATAAATTTTGTAAAAAGTGTTGTCACAGATTTTTTACAAATTGTTCTACCCCTTCAAGCGATGATAAGAAAAAATGCAGTTTTCAAATGGAACAAGGATGAAAGAGAGTCATTTGAGTTGATTAAAAAATATATTATTAATTCTCCCTTATTGACAACCCCAGAATTTCTCAAACCTTTTGTCTCATATGCTTTCTCATCTGATACATCATATGCAACAGTTTTGACAGAGTTGAATGATTAAAATGTTGAGGCACCTATCTCCTTTTTCAGTTCTAACTTGCAAGGCACCAAATTAAATTATTCAGCTGTAGAAAAACAAGCATTTGTTGTTTTTAAATATTTGAAACATTTCAAACCTTTTCTTGTTATAACCCATACAAAGATAATTGTACCTTACACCGTAGTAAGACAACTATTGATCCAAAGAGAAGTAGGGTAGAAAAGAGCTAATTGAGTAACTGCACTCCAAGAATATGATGTAGAAATCCGGCCAGCTAAAATTGTCAAGGGAAAAGGTTTTTGCAAGATGTTAACAAGAGCTTCCCATTTTCCATCAGAAAAATATCAAGGTAATGAAGTACAAATATCATAGATAAGCCTCAATGGGACCCAATCACAATATGTTGATTTGAAATTTTATCTAAAAAATGGATATGCTCCTATGCATCTTAATTATAAAAGAAAGTGAGCTTTAAGATTGATATCAAATTAGTATGAGCTAGTCAATGATGTATTTCTTAGGAAGAATTATGATTCAGTATTGTTGATATGCCTAAAGAAACTTGAAGCCGAAAAGGTAATGTAGGAATTACATTATAGACCAGCTAGAGGACATTTTGGAGGAAATACCACGGATCACAAGATCCTACATGTAAGATATTATTGGCCAACGATATTTAAAGATGCACATGAATATGCAAGGAAGTGAAAAAATTGTCAAACCATAGCCAGAAGAGAAAGAAATCCAACATTCCCTTTACAACCAGTTAACATCCAACAACCATTCAAACAATGGGGATTAGAAATAATTGGTGAGATTGTTCCTAACTCTTCCAAACAACATAGGTACATCCTTATATCTACTAATTACTTTACTAAGTGGGTAGAAGTTGTCCCATTAAAGATAGCTAATACAGAAAATATACAAACTTCATTGATTAGTATATAATTACTAGATTTGGCTTACCGTCAGCTTTAATGTTTGACAATGCATCTTATTTTTATGGAAATACAATGGTAGAATTTTCTCTTAAGCAAGGTTTCAAGTTGAAATATTTGGATTAGCAAAATGAACAAACAAGAAGCTCATTAGAATTATCAAAAGGACTATTGATCAAAATCACAGGAATTTGCACAAAGCATTAACATTTGCTCTATGGGTAGACAGGATTACTCATAAAGCCTCTATTGGTTCTTGCCCTTTCGCTTTAGTTTATGGAAAAGAAGTTGTTCTTCCCAAAAATGTAGCAATCCCATATCTTGCCCTAGTGCAATTTATTTATGAAAACCCTTCATATTCTCTCCAAGCTAGACAATTTCAAATTCTCAAGCTTGAAGAAGAAAGAGAAAAGGCTAAAGCAACCCACTTCCATCATCAACAATTAGTCAAAGCTTCTTTTGATACAACTTTTGCCAGTCATAAAAATCTTGAAGTAGGTGACTTAGTTCTAAAATGGGACAAAGCACATGAGGAAAAGGGTAGACATATGAAATTCCAAAGACTATGGCTTGGCCCTTTTCAGATCATTGAAAAATTGGGCAATCAACATTTCTTTTGCAAGACTTGTTAGGTAAGAAGGATTATTTCCCGTCAATGGGAAAATATTGAAAAAATTCTTCTCTAGGAGATAACCTCTTTCAAATTTGTAACATATTGCTTTCTAGGAAAATAATGGTTAACTAGAAATTACTTTTGGCTTTTTAGAGTAAAATCTTTGATATTATTTTTGTTTTTTTGCTTTTATAAGAAAGTAAGAGTTAAAAGGAATAATTAGGACATTTGAGTACTAAAATACACTTGATTTCTTTAGAAAAACTTGCCCTTGCTTAAAAAATTTATTTTACGAACAAACTCTTATGTTTATAGAATATGAGAGTTGTGTTATCAGTCAAGAAAAGAATCTTTAACCTAGTAAGGATTTTTGTAGATCAGCACCTTAAAAACTCTATCATTATCACCCAGAACTCTCAAAAGAGCCAATGGTCCACCCCATTTGTTAAAATTTTCCTTTTTCAATGTGTGATTCTAAAATATAAAAAACTTAAAAAGATAAAAAGTCTCATTACGAGCTTGTTTACCATGTTCATAGGAAAATGATTAAACTAATATTACCAATACTGCATACCAAATAGGGTAATAGCTAATGATCTCCTCGATCAGAAGACAAGGGGTCTCATCAAGAGCCAACTTTTTTAGTTTAGTTACAACCAGTGAAAGGCACTGTCATTAGTAGGTTACCACGCCTAGACAATGTCTTTTAAGAAACCAAAAAATAGCAAAATTACATTCAAAAAAGGAAAAAAAGGACAAGGCCAAGTCATATTCAATCCAAGAGAATATCATTTTGAAATTTGAAAATTCATACAGATGGGACAATGAATCATTGTTGGTTAAAAGGTAACCCTGTCGAGGCTATGACCACCTATTGGCAACAAAGGCTCTATCTGTGATAAAGGAGTAAACTACAAAACACTAATGTGCAAAAGACACCTACTATTATATTTCTTTAAACTTTATTGGTTGATGCAAATCTTTATACTTCTATCATTAGAAGAGTAAAGTAATGAAGTAAATAAGATGAGCAAGTAATGATAATTCCAGAGACATGTTGTTTACTTTATAACTCATGTAATCATTATTCTTATAACCCTAATTACTTTGAAAGTTTTTTGAAATGCCAGAAAACTACTCAGAGATAACTAGTTCTCCCAAGTGAATCACCAATTGTTGTACTACGAAACAACCCCCCCATTTATAACAAAACAATATCTAGGCTTAGAGTCATAAATGGGGACCCTTTTAAATAATTAGGCTTATGATGATAAAACCCTAAATCTAAAAAAATTCCTAGCAAAACCTTGCAAAACTAACTAAGGATCAAATCCATATCGCATATCGCAAATCTCACTTTTCAACATGAGCATGTTAATTTTTTTTTACAAAAGTGCAATATGTGATTAGGTCTCCCGCTGCGATAGCATCACCTTGTCCTTTCACAATCACATTTCGCATTTCACATAGTTCGCAAGAATCCTGACCATGCCATTAGAACAACCACAAACGATTTGCAAAATGTGATATTATGATCTCCACAATCACATTTCCCCTAATACATCCGGTAACGTTATACTATATCTGTTTTAAGACTGCGATGCATGATTAAGTCCACTAAAATGTGTGGAATAATTACATTTAAAATGATAAAACAAACGAGTTGAAAGATTATTAAATATTTACCGGCTCGGGGAAGGATAATCATTTTCCTGGTTATGGGTAGTTATATTCGAGTATCTCATTAAAACCTTTCTAACAATCCAAAGTCATTTCATAGAATCTTTCAATCTTAATTACTAGCTATCGTCTACACTGATATATCTTGTCTCTCTCAGGAAAGAGACAAAAGACATTTCCCTAAGAAAGGTGATGCATAAATAGAGCAAACAGACCATTGTTAAAGCTGAGTTTATAGAGATAGTTCCTATCTTTGCTGATATAGTTTGTGATGTTGTCGAAGGCGCAACATCTTTGGAAGTAATTTACAATAGGCTGGAGGACGAGTGTCCTAAAATCACTATTACGAGAGCAACAACTGATGCAAAAATGCCTTCAGAACTTCAATGTAGAGATGCTTCCTATTCATTCCTTCATAGGTTAGGAGCAAGGGCTAAAATCCTCCCGTATACAGATATGATTAGGTGGGTCATTGAAAACCTCATAATTAAAGATGGGCAGTTCAAGAATTCAAATATGGAGCTCATTGGGTCATTCATAGTAGAGGATGTATAGAAGATGTACCACATACCTGATCCCCAGGATATCTACGACGATACATTTGTAGCTAACTTCGCAAAGAAGAATCTAGGCCCCTTCAAGCTAATTCAAGGTTGTAGGGTGTTGGAAAACAAATTCAAGTATGACAAATTAGGTATGTATGCTATAGCCTCTTTGGAAAACCCCTACAACTATGCAGCAGCCAGGTTATGTAGATTGTATGGGCTACCCAATAATACTAAGTTCTCAATTGAATGGATTCCTCTGATTGATGCCTATGTTAATTCCCATATCATGAATTGACATTCCATCCTATCTAACAACCTAGCCACCACCATTACCGAATATCGACAGAAGAAAGCCTCCTTTTCAGATAACCTCCCTCCCTTCTGTTTTGGTGCCTACGTTATGGATGTTATCTATTTTTGCATGACATTTCCAACCATGGGTTGGAAATGGACCTTACAAGATCCTTACCCAATCCATCTAAGTCATAAAAAAATGTGGGAGTCAAATTACATACTCCACTTCTATAAGATATTCCATGCTATTTTGTTGCCCCTACATCAAATTATTTTCAACAAAAAAGCCCCTAGGTTCTCCCAAGAAGCTGCAGCAGACCTGCTTACTATTGGCAAGTATTTTATTGAAGAGTGGTTCACCTATATTAGCACTTTTGGTAGCACAGATGATCCACACATCCTTCCTTTATATGTTTTTGATAAGTTATTAGCAAGAGATATTACCTACCAGACTGTGGGAAAAGGCCTGACTAAAGTTCTCAAAGACAATAAGAACTCATTATGGCATATTTTCCCTTCAAATGTGGTTCTTTCGCTTTAGCCAATTTTGTTCACACCATTAAGGAAGAAACACATATGGAAGCCCTCAGGCTTCATACATTTCCTAAGAGGTGATTTGATCCAGACAAAGTGGCATACAATGTTACTACTGGAGTCAAACTCAAGCAATACAGTCATGATGATCATCATTTTGAGGATTTGTTACAGTCAACTGTATCCTTCGAACAAGAATTTGAGTGGGTAAAAGAAAATTTGAAACCTGAAGATTTTCAAAGATTTCAAGAATTCAGAGATGAGAGGCTCTGGTTGATCCTAATGCATCTATTAAAACCAGAGGATAAGTCTACTCCAAGCATCACTGTTGATAGTGGAGGCCCTACCTCTCAAATAGACTCTCAGGTAAACACTGAGAAGACATCGGACACAGGGAAGCCCCAAGATGTTGACAACACAGCTGAGTGCAGTAGGAAGTCAGCTGAGAAGCAAGTGATGAGCACCCCGACTACAAAAATCGGTTAGGACACCAAAGGCAGTAGTTTGGAGCAGGAGTGGGATCAGTTTAATAAGAAATTGCAATGCACTCCGAAAACCTCAAATGCCCAAGAAATAGAGGAATTCAAAACTCCTCCGCATGTTAAAAAAGATATAGAGCCCAAGTTTACCAACAAGCAATCTACACCTATGGAAGAACAAGTAACAATGTCCTAGCATACTGAAATTATCCTTGCTCTACCCACATCAGAGATTCTTCTCAAAGTGACTGAAATATCTCCACTTGATGTGTTCGATAGCCCTCTCCATGAGGTTATAGTTAGAAGGCAGAGGAAAAGGAGAAGGGTAGATGCACCTGAATTCCCAACTGGAAACAAGCCCATGGACATTTTTTGGAAGGGCATTCCTTTCAACCTGGCTGAGAACTTGACAAGACTATCACAGTTCATGGGAGCATACACATCGGCCACTATGGACAAGGCTACAGAGGTCTCTACTCGGTGAGAAAGCAAGCGCAAACAGATAGGTGGCAGAGCAACTAAAGTAATTGCAGCAAGACATGGAGGTCCTCAAAAGAAGTCATGAGGCCAATATATCAGCCAAAAACATGAAACTCCACAACATGCAGCAATGCATGGAAAGATACAAGAAAGTTCCCACTACTAAGGAGTTCTTCAAAGAGGCCTTGGAATTAAATTCCCCTCTGGTGAGACAACAAGAGTATTTCAACCCAAAGATGTCAGATATTACGACCTATCTGACTACTAGCGATCAACTGACAAACAAGGAAATCGACCAAAGTATGAAGTTTAATGACTTAAACACCATAATCTCAGAGTTCGTTGAGTGGCAGGAAACAAAAGATGGAAAGAAGGCCAATCTACCTAAGATTGAAGAAACTCATAAATACATTCTCTTTACAGATTGGGATGCCAGAGTGAAATAGGCTAAGCTAACAGTTGCAAGGGTAGCTTGAGTATCAAAGAACATCATCAAAGTAGTGAACCAGATCCTGTTCGTCACCAATATCATGAAGGAAGGAAATACGAAAGAAATGCCTGATTTAACTGCTCTGTATAAATACTTGCAAGAAAAGCGGGTATTCAGAGAGAGGCAATTGTGAAACTGACCATGACAAACTGGGAGTTGTATTGGTAGTATTGGGTTAAGCCACATAGCTAGATTATGAATCTTAAATGTTCCCTTCACATGACTCAAAGGATGTTGCCACCGCTCACCAATTCGATCTTCACAGGACAGCTCACGACTCATTTCGGGCCACCTACTCAAATTCAACCAATGAATGGTATTTGCGATTTTAAGGACAAGCTGGAAGAAGAACAGTCATCCTCTTAGTTTTTTTTATTTAGCCTTTGAATATTTTTGGAATTAGTTACCTATTTAGGAGGAAGGTTGTTTGAAACTTCCTCAAATTTTGTATAATCTATTTTTACACATTTAGTTAGAGTAGTATTTATACCATTCTCATGCGTTTAGAGAAGGGTCTAGAATTTTATCAAAAACATTTGCAAAGAATGCACTATTGTAAGTTTGCGAATGCTTTGGTGAAATGATGGAATATGATCATTTCTTTTAGATATCAGACTATTTTCCTTTGTTGACGCACTTTTGTGTTCTTGGGAGACAATTTGATTTAAAGAAAGAAGTTGGTCTATGTCATTTGTCAAATGAGTAGGACCTCCCACATATGGTACTATTAATGTGTATGATTGATTCTGTTTACATTTAATTAGTGGAAAAACTTTACTTTCATGGATTATATGTGAGATTTATTATTTCTGTTAAGTGTTAATTGCACTTTTGTATGATGCCTAGCTGAGGTTGTGATTTTCATATATAACTCATCATATATGCAATATATTTTATAAATTCCATTGACTAACTATTTAGTCAAAGGAATTATCTTTTACGTTATCATCCCTGTTTAGTTGTCTTCAATATTTATTATCACATGCTAAATAGATGTCCTTGTAGATCACATATCACACAAGAACACTCGAGTTTATATTAGAATAAGATACTTAGAGAACTTGCATGGTATAATAGGTCACTTAGATTATCATTACTATATTTTAAAACACTCATAAACCACCCACTCTCATCTTAAAACCCATACTAGGAAACTGGTCCCATTATCCTTAGTTGGAGCCACCACTTTAAATGGAAAAGGAGTTGTCTAAAGGTTCGAACCAGTGGTTACCCCCCATGTTTCGGCAGCAGAATTTTGAGGCCGTAACAGACGTTTGGAAGCATTAGAAAGCAATATCGTGTTGGATATGGACCACTAGATTGATCAAACATTGGGAAGTTTTGTGACGTATTTCACAATCGATAGAAATATTAGCTATAGCGAAGTAGAACGAAGGATATTTAAAGGACCGCGAGGTAAGTATTTGAAATCATTGAAGACTTGGATTAAAATGTTGTTATGTGAAAAGAGGGTTTTGAATTTACCTTGATGTTTGGGTCTATGCAAAGCAGGAGATTATTTAGAAGAAACAGAGGATCCAACCCAAAATATAGTCCGCTCATTGAACCCCCTTCAAGAGACAACAATGGGACAATGCTGAATACGCTGCGAAGTGCAGTCCAATTAATTATGTAGGGAATTTCAAGGATACCTCATCCATCCACTCCACCTACACCCCCACCTCCACCTCATACACCTATGCATTCACCCCCTCCACCTCCATTTCCACTATTCAACATGGTGAACACAAAGAAGATACCAATTTTTAAAGGCACAGGGACCGAAGATCCCAAATAGGTTTGGTTTGTCGCAGGAGCTGTTTGGAGAACACAACAGATTACAAATGATAATATTAAGAAAGTGCAACTATTTACAACCTTACAAGATCACACATTAACATGGGATATCAAGTATTGCATTGATAACCCCAATGCAACGTTGGTGGATACCTAGCTAGATTTGAATAAGGAGTTCAATGAGCCTAAGTCAGAGGCACAGTCAGTCATTCAATTTAAGGAAATCTGATAGAAGATAGATGAGACACCTTGGGATGTTGATCAAAGGTTCAAGTGCTTGATCAGGCAGGCTAATATGATAATCTCATATTCCGAGGATCACAACTAGTTTATAGCATCACTCTTGACACATTTAAGAATGCCTCTCTCACAATAAAAGTTAGCAACACAAGTAGAAGCCTTGGAGATCATGATGAGGTTGGATGCCTCTCCTATCTAGGATACGAATCTTGGAGTGCAACAGATTCATTCATAGCTGAAAAGCCTGCACTTGGAGTTGTAGATCTTGAAGAAAGGAAATGAAGCTCAGCCGGAGGTGCACAATGAGCTCTAGTGTCTAAAGTGTAAGAGTCACGGACATGATAAGGATCATTACCCAGTATATAAGAACTATAAATGATAGAATAATGTTGGGACAAGTATCGGGAGAAGTTTGTACGGACCCCTCAACATTTTTTTTACAATTTTTGTACCCATACCTGCAGGATGCAAGAAGAGAACTGGCCTTAGGATCAAGGCGTGGGAGTAGCGCACAAAGCATTCCAAGGTTGAGGACGAGGAATAGGCATTGGAATAGGCCAAGGGCATGGGTAGCTAATCTGCTAAAACTATGGCGAAGAAGAGCACTTCACGAGATATTGTACAAATCTCATGCACCCATCATGTCAGTATTGTCGATAGTTTTACCATGTCATAGAGGAATGTTTGGTCCTTATGGAAAATATGCAAGAAAATAAGGTGCTACCCCAACAACCTACACAGAACATTCAGATGATGAGGGCTAAGCCTCGCAAAGAAGATTAAAGCATAGATATTGTGTTAAGAAGTAGTATGACAACTGGTGCAAATAAAGGTAATTAGCCAAAGGAAGAAAGATGGGTGTTCAAGGCTACTAAGAAGGAAGTATACTTTGATCTTAATCACGCTAAAGAAACCTTCATGGAAGCAAAGAAGAACTTTGTTGAGGCCTCCACCTTAGGGAGTGATGAGAAAATGCCAAAGACTAGTCCAATGCAAGAAGTAGATCCTTCAATACTTGCTACTTTTCTGAAGACTTGTATGAAGCTTCTGCATGATCAGAAAATAGTAGAAGGGTTGCAAGTGTTGATAGACAAGTGTGGTATTAAAGAAAAGGCTCCTACTAAAAAAAACATCGTCATAAATATTGGTAAGCATAAAAAATGAACAAGGCACGAGAGAGGCTAATTGCGCAAATAGGAAAATATGAAATGGACCAGTTAATTTTAGATCTGGGGTCTAATGCAAATGTCCTACCTAAGAAGACATGGGAAAATATGGGGAGACTTGCACTGCAGTGGTATCCTATTCAGTTGTGCATGGCAAACCAACATAAGATTATTCCAATGGGGCGCTTATATGGTGTAATGCTAGACATTGAGGGAGCGAATACGCTAGATGACTTTGAGGTCATTGAAATAGTGGATGACAGTAACCCTTACCCCATGCTACTAGGAATTGTCTGAGATATTGATATGAACGAAGTAATCAACTTGAAGAAATGAAAGATGACATTCGAAAAGAAGTCACTCAGGGTTGTAGTTCCACTAGACCCTACAGAAGGAGCACATTATACTGAACCTATTTGCAACTATGGAGAAAGTGATGATGATCTACATCATATATACAAGATAACAATGTGAAATGAGGATTGGATCAATCCTACAATTGATGAATGCATTACATGGGATAGGGATAGCTCCTGTGCCTCAGATTTAGATGAAGAGCTTGAACACTGGCAAAATTGGTTACATGAAGTCTCTATGCTCCGTTGCAATATGATGACCAAATCGTTAAGGTGTGTCTCGAATGAGGTAAGAAAACTTTTGCATTACAATGGTTTGACTAATGTGGAACTAGTTTTGGATGAATTTTAAAGGAAAGTACCAAAAGAGCATCGATTCCAGGCACTGGAATTGGTGCTATGTTCTATCCCTGCCCGTTGGTGGGGTACGCATAAGGAGAACTTTGATGGATGGAAAGAATACATGAGAATGATGAAGTTAAGGTTTGGATATGATAATAATAGAATGACAGAAAAATACAGTGGGAAGGACGATCCATGCGATCATTTAGCACAATGGACTAAGGCCTAGGGAATAGAACCACAACCTAAGTGGGTTCATATTTTCTATAATATGTTAGATACCATCCCAATGAATGGGTATTAGGAGAAGGAGCTTCGCCATGGCACAACTGAATGGGAAATTTTAAGGGAGAGTTTTTTATTAACTTTTATCTTCAAGGATGGGTTTGAGAGCATTGGTGAAGTGCTCTAGGATATCAAAGCAGTGATGTTTAGAAAGTCAAAGGAACTGGTAGAATGGGCTTCGTCAAACTAGAGTATAGAGCTGCGCCATACGTTGGAATGTTATAATGTGACTATTGAAGAAGAAGATGATGATCTTCGGAATATCATCATTCCAGAAACATAAGGACAACGTGAAGTTGAAGGACTGAAGGTGGTGAACTCGGATATATGAGAGCCTCTAAAAACTCAACAAGTAAACATTGGATTTGAATAAGAACCTGAGTTCGCAAAGTTATGTGACTATTGGGATGAAGATACGGTTGATAAGGTAGCTAAGCTGTTGTGTGAGTAGCTAGATTTTTTTCCCAACAAAGTTTTCAGATTTTAAAGGGATTTGAAGATTTAGGTGTTATGAAGATTTTGAAACTGGATGCAGAGCCTGTTAAGTAGTGGACTTATCGGTTGAATCCAAAATATAAAGAGAAGTGTTGGGTGTAGGAATTACACTTAAGCAAACTCCTCAACACTTAAATTGTCAACCCGAGGGATTCGTAAACTTAGAGACGAAGTACAGGAAATGCCAGAGATGGTATGAATATTTCTAATGCCAATCCATATTTTCCTTAAAGGAAAGATTGCAGAATCAAACTAAAAAGAGAAAAAGGCAACTTGAACCATCAAAATAACCTAAGACTAGAACAAGGAAGAATGCATTTGCAAAGGGGATTTAGAAATAAAGGGCAATCACTCTAGATAACTATTGATTAACTACTGAGTGTGTGTTTTTCTTTAGTAGAGACACTTAGCAGTCTCATCAGATGGGCCCTTCAAACCTGCTCATGTAGAGATTTCCTTCTTGCACTAATCTATCCTACACTATCACAGTCTGCTTGCACTAGTGCAGGAACAAAGATTTATGTAGAGGGTATAAATGGTGTCTTTACTAAAAGCATTTTACTTCCTGCAAGGGCTTAAACTTTTTCAGGTTTAGAGCACTCACATCCCATGGCAAGAAAATAGTTCTTGCACCAGATCAGAGCTTCTTGCATTTAGCATTTAGTTCTTAAAATAAGTGCTTAGTTACTACAAGTGTTATTATACTGTGAAATAAAATTGCACACATAAAAATGAATATTTCTAATTTTGACAGAGTGAAAAAATAAAGAATCAATCCAGATAACTTATCCTGTCATAAAGTATTTAATGAAAGTAAGAAAATCGTGGGAAGTAAACTAAAAAGGCTTGCTGCATCACACCGACGTGCACTAGTGCAGGTTCATTTCTCCTGCATGGACCAGGTAGGGAAAACCAACCAAATAGAACTGCAGAAAAGAAATAGGACACCAATGTACACTGGTGCAGGTTTATTTCTCCTACTTGGACCAGGCGGGAAAACCAATCCAAAATCAACTGTAGAAAAGGAATAGCACACCAACGTGCACTGGTGCGGGTTTATTTCTCCTGCTTGGACCAAGCAGGAAAACCAATCTGAAATCAATTGTAGAAAAGGAATAGCACACCAACATGCATTGGTGCATGTTTATTTCTCCTTCTTGGACCAGGCGGGAAAACCAATCCGAAATCAGGTGCAGGAAAAGGAAAATTAACTACTTCACACAACGGATCCACTTTCACTCAAACAGGTCTACATGTGCTTGAAATTAAATCACACTTGACCATATAAACATAAATTATAAGAAACAGGAAATAGGGTAAATGTTCTGGGTTGGCTGGGCCCTAGCCAACTAGCCCGTTTCCCTTTCAAATAGAAACACTGCTCGGTTCTTGATCAATTCATCAGCTTTCAGACACAAAAAAATGATTTATAAAACATGAGGCAGAGCTCCCTTCTTATTAATTCACTGAGGCAAATACATGCATCAATACATAGTCTAGCCTAGATTTGGGAGATAACAAAATACAATCCTGTTACTGCCTCTCTAGCTGTATCTCTTTTCTATACAAAATTCTATCAAAAACTATCTCATCCTATTTACATTCTTCATTATATAGATCTTTGGCCGAAGGCCAAAAATATTGTTTAATCAATTACATAACCGATATGCAAAATTTAGCTTCTCGGCCTTCGAAATCAGACAGTTCAACAAAACTGGTTGTAGCCAATCTCCAGCTATTTGTTCTTCATAGATTCAATCTTGGCTGCTTTTCGATCGATCTTGTTGTCGTGGTTAAAGCTTGGCTTCCTTTAGATTGATCTTGTTGTCGTGGCTGAAGCTGCTCAAAATGAGGCAGTGATCAAGGAGGTTTGGATCTATTGCAAGGATTTTTTGTGCTGGCAGTGATGTAAGATCCGATCCTGCACTAGGATTAGTGGTTACAGTAAGCACTTGACTACCAAATAAACATTAGAGATATTGATAAGTTACAAGCGTGATTATAAGCAAGAAATCATGTAATAAATAAATAATTAATGTTAAGTTGAGTCAAAAATATGAAATATAAAGTTCATACAAAATATGTCATCGTTCTTGGACTAGTGCAAGATGAGGGTGTATAAGAGAGGTAAAACAGCAGTAAATGGTTTTGATTTAGGAAGGGAAAATGGAAAAAAGAGAGCAAATTAGGGGGCTAACATCCTCCCATCCCTAAATTGTTGTGTGTCATCACACAACTCTTTACCTTTGCAAAAAACTTCAAAACTTTGAGCATTCCAGCTCAATCCTGCTCTAGGATACTGTCATCAGCCTACACTATTTCAAACTTCTTCTTTCTAATGTTTTTTAGTTTCTTTGTCGCCATTTTAAGTCGCTTGAAACATTGCACAACTTAGTACTTTCAGATTTTAGCTTCTCTTTTCTTTTTTTGGATCTTTGCCGTCAATTCTCATCTACTATATTCTTTATCCTCCTGAACTTTGGCTACAAGTTGTTCTAAGTTCTGCACTTGATAGTTCAACTACCTGAGCAGCAGGGGTTACCAAATATTCCTCTTTGGCAGGGGATATGTCTTCCTTATGGACCTCAATATCCATCATGGTTACATCAAAAAACTATTCTTCCTCTAGTCCCTCTTCCTCTGGTTCTTCCTCCTCTGCTTCTTCTTCTTCTGGTTCTTCCTCCTTTCGTTCTTCTTCTCCTACCTCTCCTTCTGCAGGTTCTTCTCCTCCTGCCTCTTCTTCTTCGGATTTTGCCTCTTCTTCTTTGGATTCTGCCTTTTCTTCTTCTGCTTATTTTTCCAGTTATTCTTCTTACACTGGTGCTTCTTCTTGTATTGGTATAGGAGGGGATTCAACGCCCTATGGGGACTATGGTTCTTTCCCTGCATCAGATACCTTATTATTTTTCCGAGGATTTTTGATGAAATCATCCAACAGAGCATCATCTTTGACCTCTGCAAATTTTTCTACGTCTGCAAGGACTAATAGGTTGTCATTTTCGGGGGTCTTTGTCCATACTAGTGGTGTAGAAGGAGTCTCTTCAACTGGTGCACTAGCTATCTTCTTATTTGAAGATGGGGCCTTTTCTGGTTTTTTAGATCATTTCCTTTTTGCATTGGTGCAAGAAGGACTCCCCTTTTCATTTTTACTCGGGCCCTTGCTTGTGCTGGCAGGGTCCTTTGTCTCCTTTCCAGTGGCTGTCTCTTTGCGCATCTGTTTTAACAGCACCTCCCATGTCATAACTTTAACTTCTATCTGTTTTAGGACCAAAATTTTTATCAGACCATGGTGATATAGCCTCGTGTTAGCCTAATCTGCCTATCCATCCTGCACACTTTTAGCCATTTTCTTCAAGCTCTTAAGAAGAAAATAGGGGAAATTCACCCTCCACCAAACGTGCTAGCCAGCTTCAAAATGTTGCAACATCCTAAAATGATATACCAAAGTGTAGGTGTATCTTCCCTCACACGTCACAAACTTCTGTAGGATGAAAAGGAGGTCTTTCCACTATCCCAGTAGGGCACTGCGTGGAACTCCTACCTTCAAATCTACCTCTATCTTCTTATCAACGATGAAACGCTACCATCGCCTCCTTTCTAGCTTCTTATTTTTAAACCATTGTTCACCAGTGTTCTCCAAGCCTATCACTGTTGCTATAAATTCTTCTGTGACTTTAAATTTAAGAGGCCCACTTTTCAATCGGTCGTTTCCGAAACTCCTGGCAAACTATAAAGCCACTTCTTTATCGTGCCTGTCAAACTTCTGCAAGAACTAAAGAAAATCTAAGTCTTGCAATAGTGCAAGACTATTGCGATACTCGGTAGTCTTCTCTACCTTACTGAGAGACGAGGTTTCGTTTCGAATACGCGGCATCGCTGCTTAATGGCTATGAACAATTAAGAATTTTACATGCAATACTGGGGGAATCGGCTTTTATAAATAGAGATCCAACTGTCTACCATCCTTTCCATCTTATCATTCGTCCATTCACCGTAGATGCACGACAACTTTGAGGTCAGCCATATTGGTACTTTTGGTGGCATTTTAACGGCTAGGTGAGGTCATCATTATGAGTGAAGTACATCTAGGATTATGGTGGAGAGGGGTAATTATGTCCAAGCAATGGTTAAAACATTTCTGCATTCCTTCATAATTCAAAAAAGGAACTTAACATTCATTAAAAAATTATCATGATTTTTAACTTAAAAACACCTTGTACTTTAAATAATTTTCTCCTAGTTAGTATGATAGCATAAGCACTCGTCGGCCAAGTGAAAGGACTTCATATAAATTTTCATGATGACCACTTTCCTATGCTGTATGCTATGAAAAGAATAACTTGTACTATGTTTTTGACAGGGTGCATGCTTGCACTGCTTAAATTATACTATTCTACTGGAACCATTCTACTTGCTTTATCACATAGGAAAACATGTTTTCACTAGTGCAAGCATAATATCTAAGAACAGAGAATTTAAGTAAAATATAGGCTAGACTTCCACATGAATTCCTCAACTTATACTGGAAATTTGCTTCACCTTTTCTTGATGCTTCAGAGCATATCCTTTTTCTCTTTGTGCGTGAGATCCTGCAATAAATTCATGAGCGAATAAAGAAGTGGGAAAAGGGAAATTTCAGAATGGGAAGGAATTTTTTTACAGGGATTCCAGGAATAGTACCAAAAGAGGGAATAAACAGAAGTGGGATAAGGAAAAAACTTTCAAGGGTAAGTGGGATTTTTTCGAAGCAGACAAGGTAAACTGAAAATAATGTGGTAAGGTTAATCATTCTGGGATGAAGAAGAAAACTAAGGAAATATTACGAAAGTGGAATATGAAGAAAGACAAAAAAATTTCTAGAAGGTTTGCCTGCATTGGTGCAAGAAAAAATAATTGTAGTGAAAATTAAGTGTTACTTGAGCAAAAATATCCATGCTAGTCACCCCAATTGTATAAAGGTTGGTTCTACTAAACCTGCTTTTACTTGGTGGTTGCTAGCATATCTAAAGATCAAGCAACATTTTCTTTCTATTAGAAATTTTTGATCTTCCTGCCAACAAGCTAGTTTTCAGGTTGATCCTTCTGCAATCATGTCAACGAACTGATTTTCATAATTACAAGAAAAGTTTTTTTCCTATTATTTTTTTTTTTTTAAATTTAATTTTTTTTTTTTTTTTTTAAGAAGAAAGAGAATTCATGTTTTCAAAAGGTTGGTATTACCATTCACCACTACTGTTCCAAATTGTTATTGGACTTGTTGTGTAAAATCTTTCCTGGTAGGTGGCTGAAAATACTTCTTTAACCTGTGTCCATTTACCAAGAATACTGAATTTTGTCCATTAATAGTTTTAAATTCTACTGCTCCATTCTCAAATAGTCGAATCACTTCATAAGGTCCCATCCAACATGTATGGAATTTCCCTTTAAATATTTTAACTCTAGAATCATAAAGGAGCACTCAATCACCTGCTTGGAATTGCTTTTACTGAATAGACTTGTCATGCCACCTTTTACGTTGCCGCTGAATTAGTATGTTATGCTATACAACATCCCTACGAAATTCATCTAACTCATCTAATTGGAGAAGATGTTGTTGTTGTGTCTAAGAGAGATCTTGTCCTAACTGAAATGTAGTTCTAAAAGTTTTGATCTAGAATTCAATTGGTAACATAACTTGTTTTCCATATAGCAGCTCATATGGTGTATGTCCTATGCTATTTCTCCAAGTGGTTCTGTATGCCCACAAAGCCTTTGGTAATATTTTAGCCCAGTCCTTTCGGTGCATATTTACTGTCTTTGTTAGAATGGACTCGATCACTTTGTTCGTGGGTTCCACTTGGCCATTTGCTTGCGGGTGATACGACGTGGATTTCCTGTGCCGGATCTTGTATTACTCCATCACAACATGTACCAGATTAGAAATAAAATGTGGACCATTGTCAGAAACAATTTCTCTAGGTATATTAAATCTAGTAAATATTTTAGTAGAAAGAACATCAACAACAAATTTTTCTGTAACAAAAGAAATAGATTTAACTTCTATCCATTTCGTAACAAAATTTGTACAAACCAAGATATGCATTTTACTTAATGATGTTAGATTTATTGGCCCTATAAAATCAATAGCCCATTTTTCAAATGGCTCAATCATAACTTGGGGGCATAAAGGCATTTCATTGGTTTTATTAGGCTGGTCCATTCATTGACAGCTATCACAATGCTTGACATACTGTTTGGCATCCTTAAATAAGGAAGGCCAAAAGTAACCAACACGCAATACTTTATATGCAGTCCACTATTCACGAAGTAGTCGCCACAAGGTTCATCATGAGCATATTTCAATATGTCAAACACTTCCTCCTCTCTTACACACCTACGAATAATCAGATCTGGACCAGTGTAAAAGAGATCCCCTTGAATCCAAGAATATGCAAAACTTTTCTGAACAATACTCCGCTTTTCACAGGCGGACAAGTGGGGTGGTGTTTTCCCAGTAACCAAGTAATTAGCAATGTCAGCAAACCAAGGGGAATCTGTCAACATAGAAAAAAGATGTTCATCTGGAAAATCATCATTAACAAGAGTTGCTTCACTAGGATTATCTAATCTAGAAAGAAAATCTGCTACAACATTAGATTTTCCTAGTCTATCAACAATAGTAATATTCAATTTCTACAACAATAGTATCCACCTAGTCACTTTACCGCTAGTTAATGGTTTATTCATCAAATATTAATTCACAGAATGATCAATATGTACAAATAATTCATATCTTGTAATATAGTGTCTGAACTTATTAATTGCAAAAATTACAGCTAAAAACTCTTTCTCTGTAACTATATAATTTAATTCAGCGGAAGACAAATTCTTACTAATATAATAAATAGCATAGGATTGCTTATTTTCCTCTTGTCCTAAAGCTATGCTAATAACCAAATCTAAAGCATCAGAGGAAATGTGAAAAGGAAGAGACCAATTAGGACCTCTCAAAACTGGTGCATGTACTAATTTTTCCTTCAATGTTTCAAAAGACTGTTGGAAAGCTGTGGTCTAAGAAAATTCACTATCCTTAGCTAGAAGTCAAAAAAGAGGGGTAGATATCTTAGAAAAATTTTCAATCAATCTCCTATAGTAACTAGCATGTCCTAAAAAACCTCTTACATCCCTTTGAGTTTTGGGTGCAGGAAGATGCAGAATGATTTTGATCTTTGTTGGATCAAGCTGAATACCTTTACCAGAAATCAAATGGCCAAGTACCACTCCTGCTTTGCACATTAATCTACATTTCTTGTCACTCAAGGAAATATGGGCTTCTTAACAACGAAGAAGTACTTTTTCCAAATTTTCGAGAGCTTCCTGAAAAGAATCACCAAACACAGAAAAGTCATCCATATAAATTTCTACAAATTCTAGATTAGCAAAAATGGCTAGGACTTCCCTTTGAAAGGTAGCCAGGACATTACATAAACCAAAGGGGAGCACTCTATAAGAAAATGTACCCCATGGACATGTAAAAGTAGTTTTATCCTGATCTTTGGGTGCAATCTGTATCTGGTTATAACCACTGAAGCCATCCATAAAGGAAAGATATTTCTTTCCTGCAAGGGTATCAAGAACCTGGTCAATAAAAGGAAGAGGGAAGTAATATTTGAGAGTATATTTGTTTAATTCCCAATAATAAATATAAATACGCCATCTTCCATCTTTCTTAGGTCCTAGCACTAATGGAGAGATCCACTAACTGTCGGAAATAGGATAGATAAAACCAGCATCCAAGAGTTTTTGTACTTCTTCCTTCACAATAGCTCTTAGAGTTGGATTCATTCACCTCTGGGGTTGTCGGACAGGTCGGGCTCCTTCCTGAATATAGATATGATGTGGACAAGTTTAAGGGGGAATACCCTTCATATCTTCATAGCTCCATGGAAAGGCACCAAGATGGTTTTGCAACAAATTCACAAGCTGCTCTCATTGAGATGAGTCCAAATCTGAACCAATATACAAGGATTTATCAAGGCTAATCTCAACAAGAGTAGTATTAGGCTTAGGAGTACTCAAGGGGGTGGTCAAATGCAGCGGTACAGAAGAATGAGAATCATGCTTATCTTGAAAATCTAGGTGGAAAATGTTTGCTGAAAATCTGGCTCAATAGCTCAAAATTAGGCATAGTGTCTAGATTATTCAAGAAATCTTGAGTCTCATATTCTTGTGAAGACCCAGTATGCTAATGGATAAGGGAAATGGGCTAAGTCTCCTCATCACTACTCTGATTCAACCATAAAGTATCTCTAAGGTCCTCAATGGATCTGGCAAGCGGTATAAGGTAACATTCTTCCTAGAATCTCCATGTGAAATATACATATCACCGGAGCAGCATCCAATATATGCATCGGCTATAACAAGCCATGGTTGACCCATGATCAAGGGATGTCCTCCTACTGGGTTCTTTGGCTAAATCAAAATGAAATTAGAAGGATATTCCCAAGAATCTAATGAGATGATCACATCATCCAATACTCCTTCTAGTTTAATTTTAGATCTATCTACTAATTCAAGCATAGTGGGAGTAGGGTGAAGATGAGATAACCGAATTTGATCCGTGGTTTGCTTAGTCATGACATTAGTGGCCACCCCCAAGTCTATAAGAAGATTAGAGACAAGAACATTACCAATCTGAACTGAGACAACAGGGTTTCTGTGATCAGTATATTTTGCCATAGACACACATCTCGTCATCAACTCTACTTCCCTACCAACAAATTCAATGGTTTTGGGGTTCCAATCTCTTCCTCCTAGGTTTCTTGGGATAAATTTCCTTAATAATATTGGTACAAATAGGTATCTCTTTGATGGCTTGGTGCAGAGGTAACTTAATGAAAAGATTCCGAAGCTCCGATGCTAAGCTAGTCTCAAAAATAGGCTCACTTCTTTCCATTACTAGCCTCTCTGGGAAGGACACTGGTTGGAAGAAGATGGCAAGGATTCAGAGGGTAGGGGCTGCTTAGTGACAACTTTTGGAGAATGATTAAGAGTTTCCTCTTCTTCTTTCTCTTTAACAATCACTCTAGGTTGCTTTTGATTTTCTGATGTTACAGTCCTTCCCGATCTTAATTGAATATCATGAACCCCAATTGGAATAAATTGGTACTTGAATAAAGGTGGGTTTGTTACATAGATCATTTGCACTACTTTATTATTGTTCGGATTGGGAATAGGTTGAGCAGGCAACTGAGGAAGTCGAAAAGGTAGAGATAAAGGTAATGGTGGAGTAGACTGACTCAGAGGATAAGGCATTGAATAAGGTGTATGTGTAGATGGATATGATTACATGGGTGGCTGGTAGGATTATGGAGAATGAGTTGGTGCTCTCCAACCTTGTTGCCATGGTTGAGAAGGCTGTCCATGCTGATATTGGTTCCCATATTGTCACTTTTGATTAGTGTTAGGATAAAAATACGCATGTGAATTATAACCAAAATAATGTGGAGAAAGGAGCGTTGCACCTACCTGAGGCGAGTTTCTTTTTTCTCCAATAACATAAAAGTATTTAGCTTTAGGCTGTCTCCCTGTAAATATAGCTTTAAGTCTTGGTATAGAGGGACATTTTTCTGTGACATGGTCTTCTACACAAATAGCACACTTATTAGTTTCTTTCAAATTAATAAGACATTCTTTAGGAGGATGCTTGTCTCTACATTTAGGACAAAAAATACTTAATGACTCTTGTTCCTTCATGAGTTTTTGTTGAAATTTTACAGAGTCCAACTATTTTGTAATAATATTCATTATATCAATTTTCATGTTTTCCATTTTATTTTCTAGTCCAATAATCATAACATCAGTAGATTCAGTTTTTCTACTTTTGTTTCGAGTTCCTCTACTGGATCCATATTGATTTCTTGAAAATTTCCTGCATAATTCACAAATTTGTTCAAAAGTTTGCTGAGAAATATCACCTTGTCCTAATAGATTTAAATTATTTCTAGCATTATCATTAAGTCCTCTTAAGAACAAGGTTCTAATAGTACTAGAATCAAGCTTAAGTTTCGACCTTTATAAAATATACAAAAATATTTCTAGGTAATCTTCAAGAGTTTCATCATCATCCTGTATGATTGTAAAAATATCATCCTACATCTCCCGAGTTTTGCAATATTCTTGATATTTAGACAAAAACACTCTCTTGATATTATCCCAAGAGGCTATAGTGTTTCCTCCTAACCCCATAAACCAACGTAAAGATGAGTCCTTGAGAGTAACAAGAAATAATATTATCTTCTAAGCATCAGTTGAATAATCATAACTTTTGCACGGAATATCAAACTCACATAAAAAAGAGTCAGGATCTTCATGAACTTTACCATGGAAATGAGGGAGAGTTGATGGTGGAATATTCTTCATTTGGGCCATAGTATCGGGGTCCACAATTGGGAACACAAAAGTGGATTGTTCCCTACATACCTGGTTTTCACCAGTTCCTTCCACATGATCTTCATGGTCTGCCATTGTCTCCCTTTTGATCCCAATAGACTGGACCACACTTGAGCTGTTGTCACTAGAATCTAGGTGGATTGTTCCTACATGATGGGTTTGAATTGGATTGGGCTGCCTTCTAATAGAAGGAGACCCAATATGAGAATTGTTTTCAAAATTCTTTCGGCCCTTAGTGGGCTTTGAACCCCTACCTTTCCTAGGCATTTATTTCAAAAAAAGAAAGAAAAATAACAAAAAAAAAATTGTCAGAAATCAACCAACACCATTAAAATTCCTTCAAAGAAGCTTTTCCTACAAAAAATAAAGGAATAATTACCTCTATTGTATAATAAGAAAATTCTTACCAAATAAAATTGCCTCCCCGGCAATGGCGCCAAAATGTTGGGTGTAGGAATTACACTTAAGAAAACTCCTCAACACTTATATTGTCAACCCGGGGGATTCGTAAACTTAGAGACGAAGCATATGAAATGCCAAAGATGGTATGAATATTTCTAATGTCAATCCCTATTTTCTTTAAAGGAAAGATTGCAGAATCAAACTAAAAAGAGAAAAAGGAAACTTGAATCATCAAAATAACCTAAGACTGGAACAAGGAAGAATGCATTTGCAAAGGGCATTTATAAATAAAGGGAAATCACTCTAGCTAACTATTGATTAACTACTGAGTGTGTGTTTTTCTTTAGCAGAGACACTAAGCAGTCTCATTAGGTGGGCCCTTCAAACCTTCTTATGTAGAGATTTCCTTCTTGCACTAATTTGTCCTGCACTATCACAATCTGATTGCACTAGTGCAGGAACAAAGATTTATGCAGTGGGTATAAATGGTGTCTTTAGTAAAAGCATTTTACTTCCTACAAGTGCTTGAACTTTTTCAGGTTCAGAGCACTCAGATCCCATGGAAAGAAACTAGTTCTTACACCAGATTAGAGCTTCTTTCATTTAGCATTTAGTTCTTAAAATAAGTGCCTAGTTACTGCAAGTGTTATTATACTGTGAAATCAAATTACACACATAAAAATGAAAGTCTCTGATTTTAACAAAGTGCAGAACTAAAGAAGCAATACATATAATTTATCTTGTCATAAGTTATTTAATGAAAGCAAGAAAATTGTGGGAAGTAAACTAGAAAGGCTTGCTACATCAGACCAACATGCACTGGTGTAGGTTCATTTCTCTTGCTTGGACCAGGCAGGGAAAACCAACCAAACAGAACTACAGAAAAGGAATAGCAAAGTACACTAGTGCATGTTTATTTCTCTTGCTTAGACCAGGAAGGAAAACCAATCCAAAATCAACTACAGAAAAGGAATAGCACATCAACGTGCACTGGTGCAGGTTTATTTCTCCTGCTTGGACCAAGCGGGAAAACTAATCTAAAATCAACTGTAGGAAAAGGAAATTTAACTACTTCACACAATGGATCCACTTTCACTCAAACAAGAATACATGTGCTTGAAATTAAACCACACTTGACAATATAAACATATATTACAAGAAACAGGAAATAGGAAAAATATGTTGGGTTGGTTGGGCCCTAGCCAGCCAGCGTGTTTCCCTTTCAAATTGAAACACTGCTCGGTACTTTATCAATTCATTAGCTTTCAAACACATATATACGATTTATAAAACATGAGGCGGAGCTCACTTCTTATTAATTCACTGAGGAAAAGACATGCTTGAATACATAGTCCATCCCAGATTTGGGTGATAACAAAATAAAATCTTGTTACCGCCTCTCTGGTTGTATCTCTGTTCTATACAAACTTCTATCAAAAACTATCTCATCCTATTTACATTCTTCATTATATAGATCTTTGGCCAAAGGCCAAAAATATCGTTTAACCAATTACATAACCAATATGCAAAATTTAGCTTCTCAGCCTTCAAAATTAGACAGTTCAACAAAACTAGCCATAGTTAATCTCCAGTTGTTTGTTCTTCATAAATTCAATCTTGGATACTTTTGGATCGATCTTGCTATCGTGGCTGAAGCTCGGCTGCCTTTAGATCGATCCTGCTATTGTGGCTGAAGCTACTCAAAACGAGGCGGTGATCAAGGAGGTTCAGAACTGTTGCAAGGATTTGTTGTGCTGGCACCAGTGGAAGATCATATCCTGCAGTAGGAACAGCAGTTACGGTAAGCACTTGACTACCAAATAAACATTGGAGATATCGATAAGTTACAAGAGTGATTATAAGCAAGAAATCATGTAATAAATAATTAATTAATGCTAACTTGAGTTAAGAATATGGAATATAAAGTTCATACGAAATATGTCATTGTTCTTGGACTAGTGCAAGATGAGCGTGTATAATAGAGGTAAAACAATGGTAAATGGTTGTGATTTAGGAAGGGGAAAATGGAAAAAAGAGAGGAAATTCGTGGGCTAACAAGAAGGTTCACCAAGAACTGGATAAAATGTTGGAAACCGATATTATTGGGCAGGTAGCGGAATTGGATTAGGTAAGCCCAATAGTGGTTGTTATAGACATTTTTGGGCACTGCAACCCCTATCATAAATGTCCATAAACTAAGGGCTCCTAATTCTCTAAAAGTGTTGCTTCACTACCTAAAGGAACAAGTTCAGCTGATTACATCATCTCCCATAAGTTCTCCATAGAAAACTGCTCAGAACTAGTCAAAACTAGACCATACAGAATGCCCAGTCCAGAGGGTGCGATGCATACTACCTTCCCAGTGTAAAAGGTGCGATGCATACTGGATGGCCCCTACGTAGGTTGCAATGGGCGAGAATGGACAAATGGCAGAGACAGTTTGCAAGGTGGAGGATCATAGAATCTTCTAGAAACTTCCCCTCTGACACTTGCCTCTCTGATTTCGCCCAGGGATGAGTAAGAGATCATCAATCTCCAAGTGGAATCAAGAACTATCAGAGAGAGGAAACTAATCAAGACCCCAGAAGATGACTCACCCCCTACAATAATCTATATATGGATCCCTCATCACAGAGATCCAGAGGCTGGAATCTTGTATCTTGTAGAGAAGTGTTGTTGGTTTTCTGGTGTAACTTCATAGTGTTGGGTGATCTAAGCTTTACTTGAGGTGAAGAAGGGCTTTCTCACTGGAGGATGATGCTGGGTTAGAACATATGGTTGTATCCTCTTGCTATTCTTGATATTAATAAAGCTATTCAAGTTTTCCTCCACATTCTTGTATGTTTGATTATATATGCATTTCTGTGGTCAATACATATCTGGTCCTATGTTGTTTATGACTATAAATCTTTGTTCTTCTACAGTATTATGCTGCTTTGATTCCACAGGTGCTCTCTGAAGCTGTGTAGACAAAGGAGTGGAAAGGATCTATCGAGAAGGAGAGGAACCAGGAAAGGAACCAAGCGCAAGACAAATGTTGGTATCCTTTGTTTCCCTCTTGTCTATGTTTCATAAAGGAAAGCGAAAGTAGTTTTAACTTGTTTGTTTCTAAGATAGCTACCAGTCTGAGTGGGAATAGCAGCTCTAAGTGGACACTATTCTCGGTAACAAAATGGTGACTCCGCTGGGGAATGAATAGATTATTTGCTGGTCTATTTTTGTTTGTTTTATAAACTTACAGACGGAGCCTGAAGTCAAGCTGGCTAGCCTTCGAATTGCATTTTCTATGCAAGTGCAAAGTAGATCAATGCTGCTTCAGTCTATCTCTGGGTTTTGTTTATAAATTGAAAAATCAATTCAAAAATACTCTAATTTCCCTATTGGTGGCTCTAGTAACCTCCTTAGATTAACCACTGTGATTTATATTTACTGAACATCACTTATTCGGCCTAAATCCCTGAACTGAACTGCAAATTGTGATCAAAGATTAGATAAAAGTCTCGCATTGGTACTATCGCACCCTCTCTTCAAGTTAGTCTGTATGCATCACACTTCCCGTTTGCAGTAGGTGAGATGCATACTGGATTCCCTCTGTGATAGGTGCGATGGTTAGAGAGGGTTGATTTTACCTTCAGACTTTGGTTTGTCTTCACTCTTTTTAGATATATTCAGGAGTTTTGTTGTTTGTGGTCAGTATATCTCTGTGGAAACCCTCTTCTCTTCCATCATTCTACCTCCATTGTGCAAAGAACTGTAAGTGTTTTTATGTATTGTGCGCCATTTTCAGTTCTCTTTTACAAAGAAGTAGCGTAATCAGGCTGTCGTTTCTTGATCTGAAAGTGTCGTAAGTGTCATTTTCGGTCATAGAAGAGAATCCCATTGTTCTTGATAGTCGACTGTACTGTTACTCTTGTATGTGATTTGAATTATTATTTTTTCAAATGTCGAAAACATTTTTCATTTCGAAATTGAAAAGTGTCATCCTTATTTTCACTTCATTTTGAAAAGAAATTTGTTAGTATTGTCACTTTGGAAAATAATTCAGATTTGCACTTAGCATTCTTCTTGTCATTCATACATTAAGAAGGCCAAGAAACAAATACATGCAGGTGCATTTGCATTTAGACTGGCTGGTTTGATTTATGACAGTGCATTTAGTGTTTGCTCTGTGCTCTTTGTTGAAAAACCCCCAGTTCTCTTTCCTTAGTAGCTAGGATTTTCATTGCCAAAAGAAGATTAAACAATTTTTTATCATCTTAGATTGCATTTTAGGAATTGTATACACATCACGCGGTGAACCTGAAAGGCAAATTTTTAAACAATATCAACTATAAAATAAATTTAATGAATCTAAAAATGCTTTGGAACCTAATGCACAACATCTAGAAGTCTAGGCTAGAGACGTATTCCAAAGTCGTAAAACCTGGTAACTGTTGTTTTCATTGTTGGTTGGGTGATTCCTCCACTTTGAGATGACAAGAGCCAGTACGGACTTTTGCTCCCACGTACCATCGAGTATATATTGGGAGACCACATTAGGCTATATCCTTTATCCTAAGGAAGTCGTGTATGCCGCCCTATCGATCGCAATGCACTGAACACAGCATTCGGGAAGATTGAATGCCATATCGTAAAAATTATTCCGCAGTTTTGCGATTGGTTTGGTAATCCCTCTGCCTTGATTTCTAGAGATGTCTCTTTCATTCCTTTTCAGACTCCTTAAAGGAAAATTTCCAACTGAGCACTTGTCACTTCAGGCTCATTAAAAATCGAAGGCGACTAGAGTCATCTTTTGTTTTTTCTTGACTCTTAAAAATTGAAAAAACAAGTTGTGTCGAAGCATCGTAAATTTATTTTAATCGGAATAACATCACAAGTTCCCTTGTTGTTCTTTAGGTTGAGGAAAATGGAGTCTACCAACCAAGGATTCCCCCTTGGAGGAAATCCTAGTCCTTTCTCCTCTTGGGGAGATGTTGGTGCACCCCATATGGCCACATTGTCACTTCCAGGGTTGATGATTGGCTTGCCTGTGTGGCTCTTCTCTACCTCTATTATCCAGAATACCGTAATTCCTGAACAGTCAAGTCAGCACCTAAATGATACTAGAATTACCCCTGGCCTTCTACTTCATCCATTTCTCCCTCTCGTCCTTCCTCTCTGCTTGATGAAGCTGGTAAAGCTAAGGATCAAATAATTGAGAAGAAGAAGAAGCAGAAAGAGAAAAAAGAAAAGAAGAAGAAGGAGCCAAAAGCGAAAGGGGGCAACCATACGTCATCTAGTGAAAATCCTCACACCGCACCGTCTAAACCTAAATCTCCATGTGTCATTTGCAAAGCAGATCACTATCATCGAGACTGTCCTTGCATCCCTCGAATCCTCAGGGACTGGACTCCTCTTTTGCACATTTGATGATTATGTTGAAAGTACACCGTCAACCAGCGAAAGCGAAGTATCTGGATAGAAAAGGAATCACAAATTTCCTTGTAAACTGTGTGAAGGCGATCACGCCGTCCACCATTTTCCCTTCCTAGATGAAGCTAAAAGAGTTTTGGATGACTGCCCTGCTTCACCGCTACGGCTCCCTCCTGGATATAAGAAACTCTTTCCAAGTCCATCACTGGTTGAAAATCTGGCTGGCACGTCAATGTGGTCAGCCGAAACGTATATCACTGAAAATGAACCCTATGAATCTAGACCAGACGAAAGTTAAAAGGTCGAGGCGGCAGTTGACCTGGTCTTGCCTTAAGAAGGTTCATCTCCAAACGATACCATCACTGAAGAGAACGAGAATGACACCGTTCAAATTCTTTACATAAACACAAACTCCGACAAACTTTGGGGTAGTCTACCTGTTCCTTTACTGCAGGAAGGAATTTCGCCAGAGTTGTATCCGGTCGTCTATTCGGTCCCACCTCCAAGCAACCTAGTAGTTTCCTTCAATTGGAACCTAATAGGCAGACCCCGTTTACTAGCTAGTGTACTGTTTTGAATCATTGTAAAAGCTTACAGAATGGTCATGGCCGGTACCATCATAGATGAAGGGGCTTCTGTGAGTATCCTTTCCTCAACTTCTTGGAAAGCGCTTGGTTCACCATCGCTTCTTCCTGAAATGAGAAATCTAACATGCTTTGACAAAGGAACCAGTTGACCATTAGGGATCCTTCCCAATGTTCCCATTACTTTGAGAAGGAAAACCATTCACATGAACGTGATGGTGGTCCAAGGACCCTTATATTATAATCTACTCCTTGGGCGTGACTATATTTATTGCATGGGAGCTGTTGTCTCCTCACTCTTTAGGGTAATGTGATTTCCACATGAAGGAAGAGTGGTCAAGCTCGTAGACCAGTTATCATTCCCTGGTTCGCACATAGCAAATAGTCAAATGCCATCCCTAAATGGTCTTTTCACGCAAGGAATGTCTCATCGATCTCCAGTCCATCCACCTGATGAGTGCGAGTGATTCAAGAGGATTTGACTGAAACCCAGGGGGCATGCACCCTGGCCTCCTTCGGCAGGGAAACTCTAGGTATAAAGTTGGTTTTACGGAGGAAAATTATTGATCCAACACCTGTCCTTATAGGAAAAGGGAGTTAGGCCAGAATAAGATTCCCTCGTCAAGGTTAGGAGGTTGGGATTTAGAACCACCCTGGTCTAGATGGACTAAGCCAGGAGGTGTTTCTATCTACAGTGTGGATGGAAACTATCTTGCAAAAGAAAAAAGCTTCTATATGGTAACCTGGAAATTTTTCATTATACCTAGAGGCATGCAAAACTTTTTGCATGCAAGCGAAGAGTGACCATTTATTTTTTAAATTTGTAGGCTTTTAACCCTTTAAACTCATAGGATTGGTCGTTTCCTAGCTTGCATAAATAAAGGATCTGAGGTAAAGCTTTAAAAGGTGCAAGCTCCATAAAAAATGGCATCTGAGATGAGATATCCTTATTATATGACTAGTACGAGCAGTTTTAACACGGAATTCAAGCTCGTTAAAAATTAAACATAAGCAATGAGCAAATGTTTCCCCTAGAGTTTAAGCTCATTAAAAAATGAACCAATCCCCGGAAAATAACCATTGTGAATGCATTATCATCATCTTTTGAGCCTTGGTCGTGTTCTCATCATCACCTCCACTCTGTTTTAGCCAATCATACGCCTCCATTTGATTGTTTACCCTTTTTGAGGAACATCTGTGAAGAGTGATTTTGTTAGCCATCCTTGTGACATTGTTGTGATTGGAAAATTCCAAACCTTACTTGGAATCAGCTGCTACCCGAAATCATCACTCATTCCTCGAAAAACGAGTCTCCTTTAAGCTCTTTTCAACTGACTCATGAAATATGAAAATATTTCCAAGCGATTAGTCTCTCTCGCTCATTAAAGTTATCGGAAGTGCTATCCCTCCTCTAGATTTTAATATTTTTGGACTTGAGGGATTATTACACAAAAAGATCGAGTGCTTGTCTTGTTCGGCTCGTCAAAACTATCAAAAATTCATCCCTTTCATATTATCTTACACTTTCTCAGACGTAAGGGATTATATAATGAAAAATAATCATTGGAGTTTCCTTTCCATCCCTTTTAGACTCTCTAAAATTGAAAAGGACCGAGTTATCTTTGTCGTTAAACTCGTTAAAACCGAATAGCAACAAACTTGTCCAAATGGATGAGAACAAGTTTCACTGTTGCTAGGCTCGTTAAAACATAGCGACAGGTTCGCCCGAAGGGCGAATTATAGAACAAGCATATGTTATCCTCCTCAAGCTTGAAAAAA